>CAUYON010080009.1:0-11162 GCA_963573935.1 Arctocebus calabarensis
ATGTCTCTGTTTTTATGCCAACACCATACTTTTTATTTATTTATTTATTTATTTATTTATTTATTTTTTATTAAATTAAAATTGTGTACATTAGTGCAATCATGGGGCACAATGTGCTTCATATACAATCTGAAATATTTTGATCGTACTGTTAAACATAGCCTTCATGGCATTTTCTTAATCACTATATGAAGACATTGATATTCTACATTTAGTAAGTTTCACTGCATGGCTTTTCTTGAAGGCAGCTTAGCTCTCTCATCCTTATTTTGTGAGTGGAACTAGCAGGCAGGGAGAGTGTTTTGTGGGAAACACCATAAAGTGAAAAACAGAGACAGGTTCTTTGCCTGTGAAGTGGACAGTGCTGTCAAGAGGTACAAGCCCTCCATTTACAGGGGATTCAGAACTCTTCAGGATCAAGTGGGAGCAGGCCAACAGCACGGCTCCCAAGGTCCTCAAAGGCAAGTGTAGGGCTGAGTTGGGAGTTACTTCTTGAATTGATCTGTCCTTGCAAATGCCTACGGAACTCACATGTTCATCTTGAAGCTTGTTTTCTAACATGAGAAGTTAGGTTACAGGAGTTCTTGTCTCTTACTTAGCAAGCATTTCACCATTTTTTGTTTGTTTGTTTTTTGGATGCAATTAAAATTTTTACATCAATCAGCCCTTGGCTGTCTTCTTCAGCTTTGGGAATATTAACTGGTTCTTTTCTATGTAAAGGCGGAAAGGCTTTGACATTTAATTTGGTGTTTTGCTGCCCCTTCCCTGCCCTTGTTTCTGGAGCTCTGCTGAGGATGAGGAAGTGGGGGGGGGTCCTCTTCCCCTCTACTCCCTTGGCACTCAGTTAACCTTGGCTGAATAACGAGTCACCCAGGTAGAGCTTGTGGCCCACACTTGTTTGGTAAATTTTATTTGCACCTTTGCGAGTGTTCTTGCTTACATGACTGTGGCCCTCCCGTGTGACTGGATGGCCCCAGGGACCTGTGCTGATGCCTTTGTCATGGGTCTTCACCCTTCCCCCCCCTTAGCCCAATCATACCCAGGGAGATAGGAGGGGATTGTAAAATGCTGCCGCTTGAGGAGATGTTAGAAGTCATCTCTCCAGGGAGATGCCTGTGGCTCAGCAGGTAGGGCGCTGGCTCCATATACCAAGGGTGGAGGGTTCAAACCTGGCCCCGGCCAGCTAAAATAGCAGTGACAAAAAAAAAAAAAAAAAAAATACTAGTTTTGCTCAGAAGTCATCTCTCCAGTTATTTAATTTGCCTATGAAGGCAGTCCCCCTGGCCGCTTTTATGTGGTCAGCTTAAATAGTTACTACCTCAGACTGGACAAGGACACGGGTCTCCTGACCCTTGTCTAAAACCTTAGTCTCCATCAGCCAGGCCTTACGAAATTAGTGGCAGTAACCAAGAATAGGTCTTCAGTGATCATGAAGATTAATTGTTGGGTTTTCAGAACTGAGTTGGAAAGAGGCAGCTCTGGATGGACTCAGAGTTTTTAAACTGGTTCTCAGAGTTGGAAAGCGGTGAGCTGGCACGCCTTGTGTCCCGCACAGGAATCTAAGTTCGGGAACCCCCCTTTATCCTTGCGGGATACTTTTCAGGACTGCCAGTGGATTTCTGAAACCTCAGACAGTACCAACATACTTTATTTTTGCTATATATGCATAACCCTGGTAAAGTTTAATTTATAAATTAGGCGCAGTAAGAGACTAATGACCATGGCTAATAATAAAATAGAAGAAATATGGTAATATACCTAACAGAAGTTATGTGAACGTGCTCTGTCGCACTCTCTCTCAAAGTGTCTTACTGTACTATGCTCAGCTATTTCTAGAAGGTGGTTGACTGTGGGCAGTTGAAACCACAGAGAGCAAAGCCCGCATAAGGTGGACCTTGGCAGTGGTCACTGTATCCCCTTTTCATCTGTGCTTGGAGACATCTGACCTCTGGCATTCATTACTCCTCAGGAGACACACAGCTGTTCCCGAGCGAGGCATGTACGTTTTCATTTTCCTCTGTTTTTTTTTCATGTGTAAAACCGGAATGGTAACACTTAGTACTGCAGGTGTGGGGTGATACAGGCACGTCTCCATCCTGAGCAGAGTGATGACACTTAGCACTGCAGGTGTGGGGTGATACGGCCACGTCTCCATCCTGAGCAGAGTGATGACACTTAGCACTGCAGGTGTGGGGTGATACGGGCACGTCTCCATCCTGAGCAGAGTGAGGTGGTTCCACTTAGCACTGCAGGTGTGGGGTGATACGGGCATGTCTCCATCCTGAGCAGAGTGAGGTGATTCCACTTAGCACTGCAGGTGTGGGGTGATACGGGCACGTCTCCATCCTGAGCAGAGTGATGACACTTAGCACTGCAGGTGTGGGGTGATACGGGCACATCTGCTGCATTCTCAGTTTCTTGAGGAGGCTGGGCATTCAGGGCTGATGTACATCCGTGGTTCTCAAAGTGTGGTTCCCAGACCAGCAGCAACAGGATGACCTGCAAACTTATTAGAAATGCACATCTGGGGGCCCCTTTCCTACCCTACCCTATCCCAAACTCTGGAGTGGGTCCAGAAATCTGTGTTTTGAGAAGTCTTCTGAGTGATTGTGTGCTGAAGGTTAAGAACCACTGAGCTAAACATTTTTTTTCTCTCCACCTTCTAGTACAGACTGTATCACTGTAACTGGGTAGATTGAAAGGAAACGTTTATATGAGAATAAGCAAAGACTCCTGGTTAACTCCTTATCCCTTATACTTCATGAAAGAGAAACAAGTGGGCGTGGCTTTAGTCTATGGTTTTATTACCAGCTCTGTAGGAGTGGGCGTCTCTCCATCAGTTCTAAGCTCTGTAAGGCAGGGGCCCTGCCCAGCATGTTCTCTGGTTTCCCCCCAGCACCTATCACAGTCTTAGAACACAGTTGGGACTTAATGTTTGTTGAAGAACAAATAAATGAATGAATTAATGTGAATGCTTTGACACTGCCGTATAGTAGGAGCAGCACAAATTTGACAAGGCACAATTCCCAAGTCCGCATTTGACTCTCTTCGGTTGGATGTCCTTAATTCTGTTCCTGTATCTTTGTGCTTGAGGACTCTCAGGTTTCTAATGATAGGATAAAGCTGGAGTGGCTTTTCCAGGACTGTCTCATCCTAACACTGAATAATAGTCTATCAGAGAAGAAATAGTTGGAAGGTGATTGCAGATAAAACCTTATCTCCATTAAGACTTAACCTTCTCCATGAGGTTTCCCGTGTCACTATCAAGTCCATCAAGAGCTTTCTTTTCTAGCAGATTATCTTTCTCTTCTGCGTCCCCTCCCAGTTTTCATGATCACTTGGCCCTAATGTGGAAGAACTGGCATACACAGATAGTCACATATAAGCTATTAAGGGCAGGGATTGAGATACATACATTATTTATGCCATAAAATATCTACTACATTAGAAATCACACAACACGTACTAATAAATAGAAAGGAATTAAGTGGACTAATAAGGGTGATATATGATACATTTTGCAGAGTCATGCAGGTCTGGGTTTAGATCTTAGAAGTGGAACTAATCCTCTGTGAAGTTTAGCTTCCCACTTGGGAAATGGAAATAATACCTACTTTGTAGAATTAAATTTGTGAGGAATAAATAAATATGGTAACATGGAAAGCGTCTACTACAGTGTCTGGAGCATAGTGGGTGCTCAAAGCGCAGTTTGCTTTCTGTATTGTGACATTTTTCCATGGCCTGCCTCTCCACTGAACGTAAATACTGATTTCTTCACTCTCAGAACTATCTCCATGTGGTTTTGGTCTTCAAGGTTTTCTCCAATATTTTGAGAAAGATTAAAATAAAGAAAGCCACTGGAAGGCGTAGCATAGAATTACAAGTGAGAAGCAAGACTGAGTGTACAAGATGACACAAACTTGGCAACTTAAGAGATGAAGGGTCTGGCGTGGTGGCTTGCCCTGTAATCCCAGCACTCTAGGAGGCCGAGGCAGGTGGATGGTTCACAAGTTCGAGACTAGCCTGAGCAAGAGCAAGATCTTGTCTCAAAAAAAAAAAAAAAATAGCTGGGCATTTAGTGGGCGCCTATAGTCCAAGCTACTAGGGAGGCTGAGACAAGAGAATCTCTTAGGCTGTGATGCCATGGCACTCTGAAAAAGTGAGACTCTCTCTCTCTCTCTCAAAAAAAAAAAAAAAAGAGGTGAAGGTTGATAAAAGTGTATCCTGATGATTAGAACAAAATAATTAAGTCAGAATTTCATGGAATTCTATAAGAAGGGTCATGCCTTTCTTATATAGTTAAAATAGTTCTCTTAACTGGGAATTATTTGCTTTGGTCTCATCTAAAAACTCTTACAGGCACTGTTTTCTTAGTAATATTTATGGTTATTTGCTATTATTCAGAACATATAGAATGGAAGAAGAATGGGAAATGGAGGCTAGAGGAGGAGAGATGTAACAGACAGAAAACAGAGAGGATGATAATCCCCTGTGATGACACCCACCACATCTTGGTCATAGCCTTGATACATGTTTTTCTGATGGCTGATAGCAGAGAAAAAAGTTAAAGCAACATAGAACATGACAGAGGCAGGCCCTTCCAATCCTTGTTTGGCATCTCACCCCTCCGAGAGCCAGGGATGGGTCTTAGGACACAACTGGCAGAGAGTCTGGACACTTACTTGACCTTCTCCCAGAACCCAGCATCCCAGGCCCAGCCAAGCTGCCCCACCTGCTTTTAGAATTGAAGTGTTTCTGAAGATAGGAATATTTCCCAAAAGAACTGCTCAGCAGAAAATTTTAAAGAGGAGGACAGAACTGGCTTCATCATTTTGTGACTGATGACAGGGCATTCTGGCTTTATTTCTTATGTATTTTGTGTGCTCTAAAAGGAAGGAATAAAAGGCATTGCTTTTTAGTCAAGAAAGCAGATTTCACATAGAGCTGTAGAGACAGGGTGAGACAAGAGAAATGTGAAGACATTCTTAAGTATGAAGGGGAAGGTAAGGATTGGGAAGCTGTTTGAAATTATAGACAGACATTTAGGATTTGAAAATCACTATACCTACAAAGTCTTCAAATAAAACATCATTTTAACCATCCATCCTGCTTTAGAACTAGAAAAAAATAGGTGTTAATAGGTGGTCTTCATGGAATACTATGCAGCCTTAAAAGAAAGACGGAGACTTTACCTCTTTTGTGTTTACATGGATGGAGCTGGAACATATTCTTCTTACCAATATATTTTTAAAATGAAACTGTATAGAAGCAATGACCTTAGAAATATGAAGCAGTCTGCTAGCCTAGCACTGGAGAGATGATACGGATTACACAGCCAGTTAAATGTCATTCATACATTTAACATGGAGTTATATTTATTCAACTAATAATTTACTTTGTGCTTACTATTTTCTTGGTAATGGTATGTAAATATAAATGCTTAACCCCTCTTAACTTGCTGTAGTTAAGTGCATGGGAAATAAACTCACACCCTGAAAATTGGGAGAGTAAAATAATGTGAATCTTAACTTGTTGAAGTCAGGTGTATGGGAAATAAACTCACAATATGAAATTTGGGAGAGTAAAATAATGTGAATCTTGGCTATGGATTAAGAGTCAATGCTGAATCGCCTGAAAAACATGTCAGTTTTTGCTTCTGCTAATTTTTAAAATTAACAGCATTACAAAAGTAAGAAAAAAATAGTCTAATGATTAAACATCAGATTAGTAATTATATCATTTATTTTTAATATATATTTTAATCCCATTCTGAATGATGTGAAATATTTATAGTTCTCTTGTAATAAAATGTTTTCAAAAAATGTCTGCAGCGACCATTTATTACTGATTTGAGCTTATTAGATATTGCAAGAAAATATATTTTCATTTTCAACTTGTTAAAGTTAAAATTAAAGAAAAAAAATCATAAAATTTAAAATCATGTCAGCACATTGTGCCCCATGATTGCACCAATGTACACAATTATGATTTAATAAAAATTAAAAAAATAATAAAAAAATTTAAAATCATATAATTGAAATGGATGTTTGTACTTACTAGATAAATTTGTATTCAGTTACTAAATTCCTATAATGACATTTTGAAGTACCTCTGTTCATTGGAATAATGTAAAAATATTATGGTGAAATAAAAAATAACACGTTGCTATCAACAGTACCTTTAAAATGATGTTGCCAGGCAAATGCTGAGGCTGGGGATACATGCCGAATAGCTATGGATTCTAGTGGGACCACTAAGGGTTATCTTTATCCATTTGGGCTATATCCCAAAGACTTAGTATCATTTTAAAATGTCTTAAAAGAAAGAGAAATATAATATAATAAATGTAATATACACGGCTTGAAGTTTTATTGGTTTACTTTTAACTGCTGTTGTAATAAATCTCTTCAACAAACAAAGGATTTTTTTCCAGTTCTTCAATGCTATACATTTCTTTCTAATTCATTCATATATTCCACACCCATGAAACATAGTAGCTATATCTCAACTGTTTGTTGCAAGAAAGAATTATTAAACATTAAAATAAGCGAGTGATGTTCTGGTAATATTTAGCAATCCTTGGGAAATGGCTGATTTGTACTATTACTGACCAATTTCTGATTGTAGTAGTGTGAAATTAACCTTGGTCAATATTGAGCTATCCATGCGACATCAGTTCACATTTCTGAAAATGTATTGATCAGCTCTTACAAGGTGGTCTAAACCAGTTCCAGCTAAAATACATATAAGTTTTCTTCTGATTAAATATTAAAATCTGAAGTCATTATATATTTATTCTCTCAACTTATAGAATATTTTTCCACATTATTACATATCTTTTAACTAGGAGGTCTGAAAATTACATCAAAATTGTTATGACATTTAAACTTAATCCCCATCACAAACTCCAGAGGCATGCTCGATAGTTTCACCTATTTTGCAGATGAGGAAACTGGAGCGCAGAAGTGTTAAGAAACTTGCTTTAGGTCATGTAGCTAGTAAATAGCAGACTTGAAAATTGAAGCCTAGCTCCAAAACCTGAACTCACAAACATTCCCAGTCGCCTTGTAAGTGAATAATAAAATGCATATCCATTTTTAATCAAACTTACACCCAAGCATATGGGTTTAATGATGAATCAATCCCTTGTTGTTTTAGTCCCTTTATTTGTTTGTTTGTTTTGAGGAAACATTTTAATAAGCAAGTGACTGATTATCAGAGCCAGGACGAAAACTAGAGGTTTGGAGAGTCAGCTCTGAAATTATTGCAATAGTTATATGTCTAGTGGTTAAACCAGTGCAGTATCTAACAACCTAGTAAAATATATCAATTCCTTTTACACGTTAACAATCCAGTTATAGCAGGGGTCAAATAATTACTGAACTGTGCTTACCTAGAAATTAGAAGTCTCGGACTAATTAGAAAAGTCTTTAACCTCTGTCCCTCAACACCTATAGTAAAAAAAGTCACAATAAATGACATTCAATTATTACTGACAACTACATTTTATATTTCAAAATGTACTCTTTCAGATTCTTTTATTTCACCTTCAACCTAAAATGAATAATAATTTTTCTACACATTGAATCTACTCCCAATTTACAGTTTCTGCTGTTTCATACCAAATCGATATTTTTGAGCTTTGTGAACAGTCTAAGAGAATTTATTCCCCAGGCATTTATAGAATTGTCATCAAACAAGTGACCTGGTTATGTTGGGGAAATAGAAACTTTGTGAAAAGACACGTATGTCAGGCTGATCAGCACGATTTCCCAGGGTTTCTCTAGCTTTTGAGCCTAATTCTTACAACTAGTTAAATATGATTTCACTGGTTCAAATTAATCATTATATAACCTTTTTTTCACATTAATAGTAACCTTACAACATGGAAGTCTTCAACATATAACAGCAAAATTGTTGATACTAAATTAAAAGGTCTATAGTAAATCACTTAGTTATTGCAAGAATATCTATTTACATAAGCATTTTTATATTAGAGGCTTTCAAAAACTTTCAGATGTAGCCAAAAACAAATCAAATGTTTTCCACAACGGTGCACTTCTTACTTGTTGCTGTCTGATGCTCCTCCTCCAGACGTATGTGAACAGAGGCTGGTGGGGTTGAGAAAGAGCCACAGCCTTGCTGTGGCACTTTCCAGGTAAGGGTCCAAGGTGCCTAGAACTAAAATCTGGGGAGAGATGGTAAAGTTAAGTAAAGCCTGGGTAGAAATCCAAGATGAGTATGTCAAAGGGATGAGTGAAAGAATCACTCATCCAAAGGTGCCAGAATGAAAACCCCAGAAATAGAAGCATAGTAGTAAGTAATAAAGAGCATCAAGTGATGCCCGGGTGCCAGTGAGAGCCTTGTTTGTGGAGTAGCAAATACTCGTGAAGAGGTACGAGGTTAATGGAAAAGGGTGTTGACTAGGCAGGCTCTATCCTGAAATTGTGAGCAGACCCAAGGGATGTATTGAATGCAAGGGCAATGCTGTTGCAAATGGGAAGATAGAGACCTGAATTTTGCCTCTCCCTCTTCATCTACATTCCAACCACCAAATAACTTTCCTTAGAAGTTCAAGAGCTGGAAGTCTGATGTTGATACCTAGAGAATTTAGTGATCTAGGCTTTTCTGGGAACCAGATGAAAGGGCCAGAGTGAAAGTTTAATTGATCTCAGGGCTGACTGGAGAACTTGACCCACTAGAACTATATTCCTCTGAGAGGATAAAAGAATCATCTAAAAGGATATGTTGATTTCCAATATTTACTTATGTCTATATGGACAAAAACAGAATGGTTAGATATTTGCAGCTTAAGTTATACCATCAAATCCTAAAAAACAGGATAGAAGGTGGGGAGGAGTGCTTTAAAACTTTTCCAGAGTTCTGCTGAGGAATATAACATAAAAAAGGGTATAAAACATTCTAAAATTTTTATTATTTGAGTGTGAGGGAAGACGTCAGGGAATGAGTCAGCAGTGGGCATTTAAATAAAGTTTAATTGACTTTCTTTCTCTTGTCACTTTCATTCTCATTCTCAATCAATCTCTCTCTCTCTCTCTCTCTCTCTCTCTCAATATACTGTACAATAGTGGAGCTCAAGCTACTAAAATGTTACCAATAGATGAAGAGGACATGGTCAGTTCTCACAAGCCATTACAGGCTGGATCCAAAATGTTAACTGCTACCCATCCCTACATAGAGAGAAAAATTGGTATCTTGTTTCTCTATAACAGAAGAGAGATATGCATTCACAGTCAACTGTTAGAAATGTCTACTTAAAAACCAGTGGAATTGAAAACAATAATAGACCTTACAAATTTACAAAGTACTATTTTAATTACATCACACCACCCAAATAGGAAAAAAAGAGGAAGAAACATCAAAATAAAATAGTAATCACCAAATAACAGTCAAAATAAAAAGGGATTATGATGACTTGACTAAAGCCGTCCTGATCAGTCTGGGCTTTAAAGCTGCAGACAGCAGGGGACTGTGGAAAGGTTTAAGCACGGAATTTCTTCTCTTCCAATTAACACTTATTCTCATCTCTAAGTGTCCTTCAAGTCATTCCTCTCCATTTGTACCTTTGGGTGTGTAAATTTTATTCTCCTTTCAAGATCCAGTTTCAATTGCATTAAAACTTTTTCATGGCAACAAAGGCACAAATGAGACCATGTGAGTTTTAATCTGCACTCTACTACTTACTGTTTGCATAACCTTAGGTGAGTTATTTAACTTCTCTAAAGCTTTAGTTGACACCTATGTGTTATGTGGATGATTAGGAGTTAATGTCTGTAAGGTGCTTTGAAGAGCATCTGGCCCCAGAAGCCACTTATGTGTGAGCCACACACGTTACCCTCCTTATTTTTGCTTTTGCCTCACCTCCTTCCAGAGGTTAAGATAAGAATCCAGGCTTGATTCTTGTCTTACAATTCTCAACGCTTCATAAACAATAGAAGGGAGAATACAATGAAGTATAACCCATTGTAGAAACCCAGGGATCAGAAAGAGAGGTGACTGGGCAGATGTTAGCTACAATGAAATCATTCGCCTTCCTTCAGCCATCTTCTCAACACGTTAGGCCATGGAGGGCATGAACATTGCAGGTCTCAGCAGGTGCCTGCAGGCATGTTAGCCATTACTCCTCTGTCTCTGAAAACCTAAATGCAAGCGCACACTGCAAAATTTTACACTTAATTTTATTCTCCCTTCTATTACTTATTATTGTTTCAGATTATTAACAATAAGTGAAAAAATTACTGTTTACTCGTTGTGGTTAGACTACTGGTAAAGGTTGTCCAAAGCACAGTATTACATGTAGTGAAAGATCTCACTGTTTCGAAGAAGTGACACTCAGAGAGGTAAAATAATGGGTTCGTGACTCCAGAGTTAAAAGCCAGTGGAAAATGTGTTTAAAGTCGTCTGACTGGCTACCATGGCTTTGCCCAGAACTTGTGAGAAAAGTGGCCGTGCCTTTTACTTCACTACCTCACCGGCCTGAGAATGTCAGACAGTAGCTACTAATGAATCTATTAACCCCTGGATATTTAAAAATTAACATGATCAATTTTGCTGCCCATTAAAAAACTTTAACATCTCAAATGTGTTTTTACATGAGCGTACAGAATTGTGTAATTTTGGTTGCCTTCATGTAGAAATCATTTTTCTGTTTGTTTGTTTGTTTTTTGAGATGGAGTCTTACTCTGTCACCCTGGGTAGAGTGCTGTGGCATCATAGCTCCCAACAACCTCAAACTCTTGGGCTCAATAAATCCTCTTGCTTCAGCCTTCTAAGTAGCTGGGACTATAGGCACCCACCACTACACCCAGCTAGTTTTTCTATTTTCAGTAGAAATGGGGTCTTGCTCTTGTTCAGGCTGGTCTCAACCTCCTGAACTCAGGTGATCCACCAACCTTGGGGGCTCCCAGAGTACTAGAATTACATGTGTGAGCCAACATCCTGGGCCTAGAAATCAACTTTTATATGTTTGGAATTGTCTGGGTATGATCCTGATATTAAAAAAAAAAAAAAAAAAAAAGGAGAGTAAAGTTAAACGGAACATATTATTCCGCATAAAAAAATATGGGAAGAGAGCAATTGTGCGAAAGTCCACCCCTGTCTGAACATTACCACCATTGAAGACGTATCCAGTGCCTTCTTTT
>CAUYON010080012.1:0-19512 GCA_963573935.1 Arctocebus calabarensis
GGCTGGATTCGAACCCGCCAGCTCAGGTGTACGTGGCTAGCTCCTTAGCCCGTTGAACCACAGGCGCCGAGCCCCTTTAAGCCTTTTATTAAGTTTTCTTTCAAATCTATTCTTCCTTGTGAACTTTGTAATTTAGTCTTCATTTCTGATGTTATTGATTTTTCTTTGTTTTTTCTGAGTTTATTTCTTCCAGCTTTCTGTTCATTTCTCCAAGTACTATCCCCAAGTACTTGTGGATATTTGTTTCATTTTGGAGTGTTATGTTACAGTGTCCTTAGGTTTTGTTTTGGTTATTTTGGGAGTTGTCAAAAACTGACTTGTTTTGGGAGGCGCCTGTGGCTCACTGGGTGGGGCGCTGGCCCCATATACTGAGGGTGGCAGGTTCCAACCTGGCCCCAGCCAAACTGCAGCAAAAAATAGCTGGGCAAAAATAAAATAAAATAAAATAAAATAAACAAATAGCTGGGCATTGTGGTGGGCGCCTGTAGTCCCAGCTAGTTGGGAGGCTGAGGCAGGAGAATCTCCTAAGCCCAGGAGCTGGAGGTTGCTGTGAGCTGTGACTCCACAGCACTCTGCTAAGGGTGATAGAGTGAGACTTTGTCTCTAGAAAAAAGAAAAAACTGAATTGTTTTGACTTTTGTTGTCCACTTTCTTTGTATAATGGTTTTAGATAGATAAAGACAATGCCTGAGCATTTCTGTAGACAGAGGTTTGGTTTGTTTGATAAGATTTCTAGTACACGAGAGATCTCTCCTATAAGTAGAAAAGTACACTTTTTTTTTTTTTTTACCTGATAGCTTTTGTTTTTGAGGGAGGTGAGTCAGTGGGCAGGGAGTGTGATTTTGTCTTTCAGAATTTTAATTTCTCCAGACTTCTTGATTCTTTTTCTCTGTGTCACAGTTTTCAAAGGGTACTTCACCCTAACATTTAACCCTCCTCTCTCTGGTGTTACCTCTCCTGGACTGTCTGCACGTGTCCTCAGGCATTTTAAGTCCTTTCTAGAAGTCAGTGCACCGAGTCCCCAGGACACTTCTATGTGCTTTCTGGAGGAAGAGCGGAGACCTGCCCCTGGCCACACTGACTCCTGCTCTTTCTCCCACACAGGTTTCCTGGACTGGCCCCCTCTCTGCAGAAGTCTGTAAAGGGCACAGGGGAGAGAGCTCTCTGGCATTTGGCATTTATTTTTCTACTTGAAGTTTGGATGCTGAGGTTGTGAGTTTTCTGTAGTTTTATTTGTTCTTGTTAGTCATTATTGATTTTTCTTTTTTTTTTTTTGAGACAGAGCCTCACGCTGTCACCCTGGATAGAGTGCTGTGGCATCACAGCTCACAGCAACCTCCAATTCCTGGGCTCAAGCGAGTCTTTTGCCTCTGCCTCCCAAGTAGCTGGGACTACAGGCGCCTGCCACAACACCCGGCCATTGGTTGGTTGCAGCTGTCATTGTTGTTTGGCGGGCCCGGGCTGGATTCGAACCCACCAGCTCAAGTGTACGTGGCTGGCGCCTTAGCCCGTTGAGCCACAGGTGCCGAGCCCATTATTGAGTTTTCACAGGCTATGTTGGGAGAGTCAGATTTATGCTGTTGCCGTTACCCCAGCCATTCAAAATCCCTCAAACATACTATTTAATAAACAGTAATAATAGCTGATGTGCACTGAATGTTTGCTAAGTGTTTGTTGAGTATTATCTGGATTATCTAATCCTCATAACCACCCAGAGACAGGGTACCCATATTCCACAGCTGAGTATGTTGAGGAAGAGGAAAGTGGAATAATGTGCTGGGGCCAGAGGGCTGGAGAGGGGCAGAGCCAGGACCAGAGCCGCAGACTGTGGCTATGTCCCCAACCACTGTGACCTGTCCTGTGCCATTGGTTTCTGCAAACCTCTGTGGTCTCAGTCTGGGGCCAATGCCAAGAGTCTCCTTCCTCAGGAATTTCCTGCTTTGGGGACACTGCCTACTTTACCAGAGAGTTCTCACCATCTAAAACAAGGAGCAGGAGGCACCACTGTGGATGCCTGCTTCCTGTCCTTAAGAGAAAGGAAGTCCTCACAAGACCTGTCACAGGGCAGGGGCTAGGCCTGGGGCAGGAACCCTTTCCCTGCTGGGGGACAAGCCTGAGAGACACTGAGCAGGGTGGTCCCCAAATACAAGGCTCCCAGATGAGCACAGCCCCCAGCAGGGCAGTGATCCTCTGCCTGATCCTGAACGGTGGGCTTTTCCTCCAATTTTGAGGGCCTGAGTGCAGAGAGGCTAAACAGCTTACCCAGGACCACAAATCCAGCAAGCAATACAGTCACACCTGTGGCTTCAGAGGTTGCGACCCTGGCTACCTGCTCCCTTTCTCATCTCAGGGGTCCCTCATGTTGCACCTACCAAGACCAGCATGCCCCAATAGCTGTCTTGAGCTGCAGGACAGAGGCCTTACTCCAGGCTACCAGGCTTCAGAAGCTTCCAGCACTAAACTCAGGAAGAATGCTGTCTGGGTGGGCCCAGGTGCCTCCATGTGACCAGGCTGAGGGGTAATCATTGGGAGGTCACCAAGGCCTGACTTCCAGACCACCACCCAGAGGCTGGTCCACAATCTGGGACCCCCAGTGCACTGGTACTTCTCCAGCCT
This sequence comes from Arctocebus calabarensis, assembly GCA_963573935.1. Lineage (NCBI taxonomy): Eukaryota > Metazoa > Chordata > Mammalia > Primates > Lorisidae > Arctocebus > Arctocebus calabarensis. The sequence continues at coordinate 2,617 of CAUYON010080012.1, forward strand.
GGGCAGCAGGGGACAAGTGACCCTGTCTGGCCACCATGAACACTCATGAGGGCCGTGTGCACCCCCCAGAGCTGCAGAGCCGGTGGGTCTTGGATGGCTATCCAGTTCCTGCTCAAGCTCTCTGGCAGACACCTGCTGACTCAGTTTAGTGTTTAACTCTGCTGACCGCCCCACCCCCAGCCACACTACCATGGCCCCCCACCCTTGCATTTCCATCCTTGGGCCTCTGGCAAGGGCAGGAATCTCAGTCCATGCACTCGATCCTGTGGCCAGCACACAGTGGCACCATGTGCCACATCTGGGGTGCAGCAAGGCCTTGACTCAGCAGTGCCCCTCTGCTACTGAAAGCCCAGGCTTTGAGGGTCTGGTTCAAGGGGTTACAGCAGCAGCTCAGGGTAGGGATTGCCTGGTCATAGCCTAGGTTCCGTTACAAATGTGGGGACAAGTTCTGGGGGAAGCAAACTGCAGGAGTTCTGAAGGGGGAGGACCTAGGGACCAGCCCCCAGAGTGGGGCAAGTCCACCGCAACCCCCCCCCCCCCGGGCCTGGAAGCCAGTCCCAGAGGAGGCAGGGCCTGAGAACGGAAGACCTGAGCCCTCCAGGTTCTAGATTCTAGACTGGATCTCCAGTTCCCTTCACACTAGGCAGGAAAACAGTGGAGGGGGTTGCCGGCAAATGGTGAGCAAACACACAGAGCAAGGCTGAGGGTCTGGGGGGGCCCTGGGAGTCACTCAGAGCAGAGGCAGGCCATTCTAGGCTCCCCTCAGGCTCTGCAAACCCTGTGTGTTCCCTCTTTCCCGGAGTTGTCAAGCCCCTGAGTCATGATAGCAGCCACTGCCTCCAGAATCCCCATTATGGAGCAGAACAAAGCGAGCTTCCATTTTAAAAGGTGCAATTAGATGGACTTCTTGCTCCTGCAGCATGAAGCATCCCTGAGCCAGACCTTAGGGAGTGAGCTGAGCTCTCAGCTTAGGTACCCACAGAGCTTCCCTTCCCATCTTGCTGGCCCCTGAAGGGTGAGTGCTGTGGCGTTCCTGTGGGGACTGGAAGGATGGCATCCAGCAGATGTTTTCCCGCTTTCCCCTCCGTCTTGCTCCTGGGCTGGAGCGGGAACCAGTGTGGGCGTGTGCTACGGCCTTGCTGCAGAGGTGGGGGTGCGGAGAGTGTGTGGGTTGTGCTTCCCTGGGGCGGTGACTTGAGCCAAGGGCTAGGAGTTAGATGCTACGAGAGGGGAGATCTGAGCGTGGTGGGGCCCTGTGTCCCTGGCTTAATGAGCTCCCTAGCTTGGTGTGGAGGACCAAAGCCCAAGGGCGGCAGGTCCCTGGGATTACACCGAGTGAGCTGCATCGCATTTCAGAGCTTCTGGGGGCAGCTGAGCCAGAGGATCCTGGAGGGTCCCCAGGAGCAGGGGGGTGGGGGGCTCTCCACCCAGCTCCCCATCTGCTCCAGTGCTGACTTTAGATGTCACTATTAGGGCCAGTGAATTAAGAGACAAAAAGCTGAGCTATTCCCAGACTCCTGTTTCCAAGGCAACTCTGGCTCTGCCCCTCAGAGGGAGGTCGTGGAGCAGTGTCTGGAGGTCCCAGTCCTTCAGTGGGAGGAGGGACGAGTGCCGCGCAGAGTCTGCTTCCCCCTCTTCTCTCCTGCAGCCCTGCATGTGCGCCCGGGCCTCCCTGTCCAGCTTCTCTGTGGAAGCACCAGCCAGGATGGAGCCGGGGCTTAGGCGCCCTTGTCTCCTGAGTCCTCACCAGCGAGGGGCCAGAGCTCATGCGGGTGCAGCTGGAGCTTGTCCCACAAGTTGAGTTGGGTGCCACATCCAAGTCTTAGACAGGCCTGGGCCCGTGGGTGCATGCTGATGGGAGAGAGCTGGAAGGGCCGTTGGAGGGCTGTTCGGTGAGACCCTGGGGTGGGGTCTGTCCATCCACTGCGTAATTTTCATTTTTCCACCCCTCCCTTACACCGGCCAATCGTATTTTAAAAATCCCCGTCTTGGCTCGGTGCCTGTAGCACAGTGGTTGTGGCACCAGCCGCATATCCTGAGGCTGGTGGGTTTGAACCCGGCCTTGGCCAACTAAAACAATGACAACTGCACCAAAAAATAGCCAGGCATTGTGGCAGATGCATGTAGTCCTAGTTACTTGGGAGGGTGAGGAAGAGAATCGCGTAAACCCAAACAAACAAACAAACAACCCCCCCATCCCTGTCTTGAGGAGCCTAAATCCAGCAGACTGTGAGGGCAAGTGTGTGAATTTCATCTAGACAGAAAGTAGCCTTTACTAGAAGATGACCATGGGGTCTGATGACCAAGTCTGACCCTGGCCTGTGTCCCGGCAAGGCCCCTTCCTGATGACCTGTGGGCTCCTTGGTCTCCAGAACTAGGCTTTATCTTTTCCAGGTCTGCAGCTTACAGCACAGCAGATGTGGGGGGGGGGGGTGTCCAGGGAGGGTCTGATGCTGGCCCAATAGTGGTCCCCAAGTACCCACCCAAGTCTTTTTTTTTTTTTTGTAGAGACAGAGTCTCACTTTTTCTACCTCTGTAGAGTGCTATGGCGTCACACAGCTCACAGCAACCTACAATTCCTGGGCTTAAGAGATTCTCCTGTCTCAGCCTCATGAGTAGCTGCCCACTCAAGTCTTAATCTTCAGAGCCTTCAGATCAGTGGGGACAGCTGCTCTGGACTATCCACATGGGCCTGAATGGAACCACGGGGTCGTTGTGAGTGGAGGGGGTGTTCTAGTGCGAGAACAGAGCCTGGGGAGGTGAGGTCTGCAGGGAGACAGGGGCCATGGCCAGGAGCAGAGAGGCAGAACTGTAGTGTAAACTGGCTTTGTTCTATACTAGGTTTGTGGGAATCAGTTACTCAGCCCTAGGAAATGGCAGGGCCCCTGGCTCTTCCCTTCTGCCTCTCCACATAGGCCCCCACCTCCCCCTGCTATTTATTCTCGGGGCTGGCACCATGCCCTGGGTTCTGGGGCACGTCTTGGCTGTCACCAGTGCTGGCACCTCTGACCCACTTGGCTCCAACTGGACTCAGCCTGGGAATCCAGCAGCCAGCCTCTCCTTACCTCTAGCCCTTCCTGACACCCCCAGGAAGCCAGCTTCGGTAGGCAGGATCCCTGAGATTGGATCCTAGATGTGCCAACACTTAGTTGTGACTTGGAGTTACAGCCTCACGTCTGAGCCTCTCCTCTGTGGCTGTGATGGAATGCCCCTCCTCCTGCTCAGAGCCTGAGCTGGTGGCCAGGACAGAGAGCTCTGTGGGCTTCTGGGGACCAGTGGTGGGGATGGGTGCTGTCTCCTGCATCAACTCCTTGCCCACTTCTCAAGCCACTCAAAGGCCAGCTGCCTCCTGTGCCTTCAGGAAGGGCAGCCTAGAACCCCAGTGAGGAACCTGGCTGTGCTTTCTGTTTCCTCATGGCTGGGGATGGGGGACCACAGCTGCCATCAGGGCCTCGGGACTCTGAGAGAAGTTGTCACCTACGCAGGAGTCCAAGGCCAGGGCAGGCCCTGCTTTCTTTTCTTTTTTTTTAATTCTCCAAACCGTTTCAGAACTTTTCTTTTTTCCTAGAGACAGGGTCTCTCTCTGTTGTTTTTGAATTCCTGGGCTCAAGCAGTCTTCCTGCCTCAGCCTCCTGAGAGGCTGCAGGTGTCCGGCTCCACGGCTTCAGACTGAGGCCCCAGCTCTCCATGAGATCAGATGGGGTGTGGGTGGAATGAGGTGGGGGGTCTGTCCACTCAGACCTGTGCAGGGCTTTAAGGCAGTGGTTCAAAAAGCAGAATTACATGATTGCAGGTAACAAATATGTCCAGGTCAGTTGAGGCTAGTGAAGTTTTTTCTCTCATAAGGGACTCTGGCTAGCACAGGTGGAGCATTAACCACAAATGTGCACACAGAGGGAAGCGAAAGGTGTGTTGACAACAATAGCGTCTGGGGACTGAGCCAGTGTGGGGCTGAAAGCCTGACACAGCTGCTCAGTGACTGCTGAACCCCGAGGGCCGCCTATGCTTCCCCATTCACCGAGGAGGAGACTGGGCAGAGGTCTGAGGGGCCATGGGGCTGGTAAAGGGTTGACCTAAGATTGAACCTGGGCTGACCCCTGAGCTGTATACACAAGTGTGTGAAAATGCAAGCAACAGAAAAACCCTTAATAACTGGCTTCAACATAGTAGAAATTTATTTCCCTCTCAGGTAGGAGGACCTTGAGGCAGGCAGTACATGGCAGGTAAAATGCCTTCTGGTCATCAATGACTAGTCAAACCCCCTTTTCCACACTGCCCTGTCATGCTCAGTGTGTTGCCTCATGGTGCAAAGTAGCTGCTGAGCTCCAGTCATCATTTCAGCCAGCAAGAAGGAGGAAGGGGAAGAGAAAGAGTGAGAGAGATGTGTTACCTCCACCTAAGGAATTTGCCCCCACTCCAGCTAGGCATTAAGGTGTTTATTAATAAGCAAAAGAGGACAAGAGGTAGTGGAAGCCTCTCACTGTCTGCTGGGATGAACTTGGCAGGTGGGATCTGGACTGCCAGAGCATGGAATGGTGAGCTGGTGGGGATCTAGGGGTTCTTAAATCTTGCCCCATACTGCTCAGATGGGGAAACTGAGATCCAGGCTGGGCCTCCTCCCTCCACTCCAGGGCTCGGTCCTGGCAGTAGGACAGAAGCCTGGTATAGCCAGGAAGGCCAGTGCCCAGCAGCCAATGGCACCAGCCCAGCCAGAGGAGGAGCTGGGGAGCCCAAGGACATACCTCCCACCTGCCCAGGCAGGGCGGACGCTGCTGCCCACTCCTCCTCTATCTGCTGTGTTCCCTCCCCTAGTGTGGGGGTGGTGGCTGGAAAATCCCACCTCAGCTGACCCTCACTCTCCCCCTCCCTTATCTGCTCCTCCCCTCATTACCTCTGCCTTCCCTGCCCCCTCTCAGCCCCTCCAGCACTGCTAGGCCCCCTTCCCCGATGGGCGGCTTCCCAAAGCCTCTTCCCTGTGGACAGGTGGGAGGCAGAGTCAGGAAAGGGCAGGGCTTGACCCACATGGCAGCTCAAGAACGGAGGAATTTCCACTGTGGGAAGTTAACGGGAGACTCTAGGGGCAGACCAGGAGTATGGTGTCATCTCTGCTCGTCCTGGGCTGATGGACCCCCCCTACTCCCACCCCAGACCCATCCTGGGGGCCTGGACCCGAGGCCCACGTGCTGCTACTCACTGCTCACAGAGGAGCATGGAGACCAAGGCTGCCCAGCGGGGAAACTGAGGAAACAGACCTGGTTGGGAGAAGCCAGTCCAGGATGGATCATTAAAGACCTCCAAGTTTATTCTCCAAAGCTGGTGGGGTGGGGATGGGAGGGGGAAGCACAGGCAGAGCCCTGGCCAGGCCAGGGTGGGTCAGTGGGGTGGCTGGGGTGGAGAAGCTGGCAGGCCAGGGTCTTCAGGCCCCCATTGCCCAAAGGCTGGTGAGGAGGCTGAGCAGGAGGGCTGTGCTCACACTTTCACAGCTATTTGTCCCACTGGGCAGTGAGTCCTGGGCTTGGGAGCGCTGCCAGGGTGGGGCGTTGCACAGGGTGGATTGGCAGCAGGTCACAGTCATCTGGGTTTCCCCCACTGTCCTGCTGATAGGTTTGCAGCTGTCTGCACACCACATCCAGTAGGTGGTCAGGAGGACTGACTCTGGGGGGATTGGAGAACAGGGACTGAGGCCAGGAGTGGGGGTCTCCAAGGGGGCTCCCCCTCCCTCTAGGCGGGCCCCTCAAGCGTGGATGGCAGCACCTCGCTTTCTTGCTTTCTCACTGCCGGGATATGCCGGGTCCTATGTGCACTCACCAGAGTTTCCGTGGGTGACAAGGGTTTTGCAGAAGGTCTCCTTGCCCAAGCAGGTGTGTGTCTTGTCGCAGAGCTCCTCCCTGTACAGGGCCTGGCAGGTGTAGCACTGCAGCCCTGGAGGCCGGGCCGGGCTCAGGCCCAGGAGGGCCCTCCTCGCCTGTGCCCTGTGCCCGCAGGTCTCCTTCCACATCCCTGTCACCTCCCAGAAGCCTGCCCTGCTGCAGCCTCCCGCACCCCTGCTCAGATGGGCCAGCGAGCCCGTGTCTTGTCCAGCACTTTGAGCTGCGCAGAAGCCTGTGCTGGTGAGGGTGGGCTTTCTGCTCCTCTCTCTCTGCCATGTGCACCCAAGACCCGCAGGTGAGTCTGACTTAGCCCCACCTCGGGGCATCCAGCCTGGCAGAGGGACCCAGCAGGGGACACCATGCAGGTGTAGGGGGAGCCAGTGGGCAGGGCTGGGGCTGGGGTGCAGGTGGGATGTGGCAATGTGCTCTGCTTTCTTTCTGGGGCCTGGGGAGTAGAGAGAGTGGACTCCCCATCTGGGGATTTGCCGTCTGTTCTCACTCCCACTCTGCTCTGCCCAGTGCCTTTCCCTGACTCCCACACCACGTAGGGACCAACCCAATCCTCTGCTTGTGGTCAGCCCAGCTGCTGCCCGCTCATGCCCAACGGAACCCAACCCCTGGGGCCTCCTCATTCCTGGTCTCCACCTGGGGAACTCCTATTCAACCTGCACACACCAGCGACCCTGCCAGTTAGCAGCTCCTTCCTACCCATCCCCACTCCAGATGGCAATGGAGTGTCACGATGAGGGTGAGAGGTGAGGGTGCACTGAGTGTCTCCCCCTCCACTGGAGACTTCTGCCTGGGGGTCTCTAGCACAAGCTGTGCCCAGCTGGCGGTGCCCACACTGCATGTGGGAGGCACACTCTAGGCAGTGCGTGGCCCAGGGTGGGGGTGGAGGGGTACCCCTGCCCCTACCGCTAGGAATAGCGTTGGCCTCCTCCTCTTCCTCCTCCTCTTCATCGTCCTCTTCAAAGTTGTCTGATTCGTCATCCAGTTTGTCGTCCCTGGCGTGGTCCTCCTCCTGCGTCTGCCCTCTCCCTGGTCACGTAGGGGCACTGTGAACAGCTGCCCCGTACGGAGGACACTGCTCTGCCCCAGGTCAGCACCGGCCACTGTCCCTGCTCTGCTTGTTCACTCCTGTCCTGCAGCTGAGTGAGGTCCCACCCCACACAAACCCTCTGTATAGCCTGCCTATTTTACAAAAGAGGAAACTGAGGCTGGGAGAAAAGCCAGGTCCCCAAACCCTGCAGTGCTGGAAAGGCTGAGCCCGTGGCAGGGCAGGAAAGGGAACCAGGGAAGGGGAGCCCCTAGGGCCTGGCTGGGGCCAAAGGTGCTTGGAGACCCACAGAAGCCCAGGAAAGCCTCCGTTTCCCTCCCTCTGGCTGGGGACTGCAGCCTTATCCCCTCCTCTCCCTAAGCCCACATCTTGCCCCCAGGCTGGGGGGCTCAAAGGGCTGCCCCTGCCCCTGCCCCTGCTCTTGCACCTGGCTGTCGGCACAGCAGCAGGGCGAGCAGGACGGCCCTGAGTGCCTTCATCTGGCCAGTTTCTACAGCAGAGCCACTCGCTCTGGGTCCTCGCTCTCAGCTCTGGATCTGTGGTAAGTAGGGTGAAGGACATTGCCGGGGGCTTCCCGGTGGCCCCCACCAGGTCCAGCCTCAAACAATGGGGGACCAGGCACCAGGCCAGGGACTGCTGTTTCCCTCCTGGACCTCTGGAGACCGAGGGGAAGGAGACGTCATGTGGTTGGCCTGGGAGCGTCCTGTCCACCTGTGCTGCTGCCTGTGCTGGCCGCAGGAGCCGCCTCGCTTCCCCCTGCCCTGCTGGGTCTTGGAGCCCCAGGCAGGGCAGGACGTGCAGGGAGAAGAGAGGGTGTCCCCACCATTGCCGTGGAGGCTTGCTGGATCGGCACTCACTCGCCCCAACTCTGCTCCTCCCAGTCCCCTTCCCTGGCTCCCACACCAAGCGGGGATCAACCCAGCCCGGCCCTAGCCCACTCACGCCCCACTGAACCCACGGCCTGGTCTCCACCCTGCACGTACCACCCACACTCTCAGTTAGCAGCCTCTTCCCGCTGTACCTACTCTGGCGCAGGGTGGGGCAGCTCCTCACAGCCCTCATCCTGTTGTCTGGGGTATGAGCTCCACGGCCCCAGGAACCCGGGCTGCACTGCCACAGGGGCTCGGGGTCCGGGACCCTCTCTCTGCAGACCAGTGACTAAGTGTCTTCACCCCAGCATCATACCCAGGGCCTCTTTGGGAATCTTTTACATAAAAACGACCCATGTTCCCCTGAGAAGGTGACATTCTCAGCTCTCTCCTCGCATCTCCTTTCTGCCCAGCGTCAGTGCACAGGGGCCTTGGCCTCCTGGTTGCCCCTGGCTCCCACCTCTGGCCTTTGCCCCCACTGTTCTGGCCAGTCCACATGGCTGATCCCCCCCTCCTGAGATTCAGTCTCTGCTCAGATGTCACCCAATCAGAGAGGACTTCCCAGGTTGCCCCATCTCGTGCTAGGCGTTAGGACAGAACCTGGTGTAGGTGACAGCCCTTCTGGTTCTGCTGGGATCACCCTTTGGTGTCTGAGCCACCAAGTCAACAGGCCCTCCTTAAATTACTCTGGAACCTGTCCTTCTTTCTACTCTGTGGACCAGTGCCCAGCCTCTAGCCCTTTCCTTGTTCCAGCTGCCAAGGTCACGTTCCAAACCAGGGTCTCCTGTGGAGGTGCGCAGGGCATGGCCAGGCTTACACCCTCACCCTCTGTATGCCTCATGCAGGCCTCCTCCCCTGCCCTGACCCTGTCCCTCCACCCTTGTTCTGCTCGTGCTCGCCTTACAACAGCCCCTTCCACTGTGGGAACTGCTCCCAGGACTCTGTCAGGAAGTGGGGGTGTCTTCATCTGCCATCCCTCCACACGGGCTCAGGCCTGTGAGTTGCCTCCCTCCGGGCCCAGTGCCTCTCCAGCCCAGGCTGTTCATCTAGCCCAAATGAGCCAGAGCCTGTGAGAATCACACAGGGAGAATATCAGCAGCATTTAACTCACTAATTAAAATTAAATTTACTGGTCTTCAACTCTGGGGGTCGGGAATATTATCTCCCCACCTTGCTGACAAGGAGCTGCAGCTGTGTGGCTCAGCTCCCTTCCCCATGCCTTCCATAGCCTGGAAAACCTGTCTGTTCTGTCCACCCCGGAAAGGCTGCCAGGGTCTAGCCCAGTGCACATGGAAGTTCCACATGGCCCCAGGAGGCTGTACTCTGCCCCCAACTGCAGGGCAGAATGACACTGCTTAGCCTGTGTGCAGCCTCCCCTCTCCCCACACAGGCAGCTCTAGGACAAGGGTTTGCCTCTCCCGAGACCCCCCAGGCAGGGTTGTGTCCTCAGACACTCCAGGGTGGGGGCATATGTCCTGAGCCCCAGGGTAGGACCATGTCTTCCCAGGGCCAGGATTGAGGTCTGGTAGCCCTGAGGGCACCCACTATGGGTCACTTTGGAGCCTCTGTCCTATAAGGCCCTGGGTTTGGCCTCTGGGTTTCATTACTTTAGTAGGTCCTTAGTCTTGGGGATTCGAAGAATGAACCCACAGACCACAGATCAGTGGTAAGATATGATTTTATTAGACAGAAAGGAATACAGAAGGGGTAAAAACTCCCAGAGCTTCTGGCAAACGGGAAGACTCAAGTCAGAAGTTCCCCTGGGTCCTTTGTCTAGTGGTATATATTGTCTGGAGGATTACATTTTGGGTAGGACTTGGGAGGTGGAAAAATATCCTTTCAAAGTTGAATGCAGGCGGGTGTTCTGGCTCATGCCTATAATGCTAGCACTCTGGGAGGCCAAGTAGGATGGACAACTTGAGTTCATGAGTTTGAGACCAGCCTGACCAAAAACGAGATCCCTGTCTCTACAAAAAATAGAAAAACTGAGGCAAGAGGATCTCTTGAACCCAAGAGTTGGAGGTTGCTGTGAACTATGATGCCACAGCACTCAACCCAGGGCGATAGCTTGAGACTCTGTCTCAAAAAACAAAACAAAACAAAAAACAAACAAAATAAAAGAAAAAAAGAAAGTTGAATGCAGCCCCCTCAACCAAGGGAGGCAAGGTCATTAGGTCTTTGTAGTTTTCATCTCAGGAAAGGGATTAGTGTGTGTTTTCCCTACTCAAGATGGGACCACCCAAAAAACATCTCAGGCTGCTGTGTTTCTGATCTTAGAGTCCAGAGGGTTGGAAAGGGCAGCCTATTTGTGCCTGGAAATAGGGGTCTGATTTCTGAGCTCACCTGGGCCTAGATAATGGGGAAATCCCTGTCCAGCCCTGATCCAGGGTTCACAGTAAATGGAAATCTGGATCAATCCCTCTAGCTGGGGGCAAAATGTTAAGGTATTCTCTTCATGAAATTGCGCAGGCTCAGGAAACTGGGGTCTCTTATCCAGGCTTTAATGGGAGAACCCTGTGTCAATAGAAGGGGACGGTTAGAGCTTCTCCAGATGAAGGATGATCCAGGGGTCCACAATAGAGTCAGGTCTTGGGCTGGAACCCTTTTCACTGTTTGCGACCTGATGATGTCATCTCTTGCTGGCTTCTAAACAATAACTTCAAATCTTCTTTAGGCTCACAAGTGTAGGTGGACTGTGGTTGATTCTCTTTATGGGCTGCTTCTGTAGGAGGTGGTGGGTTCCAGGATTTCACTCGTGAATTATGTATCCGGGAATCTAGTCCCACAACTTTAACAACTGTAGAAGATGATAAGATAACAGGAAAGGGCCCCTCCCAAGTTGAAGTAATTAGGTCTCTCCCCAAAGTTAGTTCAATTGTCTCTGGGGTTGAGGGGGCTACAGCTGCTACAACTCACAGTGTGGCCATCCCTTGGCCATGGTGTCAATTGCTTCAGTAAGATAAGCTACAGGTTGCAAAACTGGACCCCAGCATTGGGTCAACACTCCTAGGGCAATTCCAGTCTGCTCTGTAATGTATAGATTAAATTGTTGTACTGTAGGAAGACTTAAAGCAGGGGCTGTAAAAGGGCATTTTTCAGCTGTTGGAATGCCTTATCTGCTTCTGGTTCCCATTATAGAGTGACTAGGCACTCTTTTTGAGCATTTTTAATTGAAGAATAGAGTGGTCTAGCTATTTCACTATATCCAGGAATCCAGAGTCTGCAGAAGCCTGTCTGAGAGTCCAAGGTTTAGGGTGAGCTTATATAGGTTCTATTCTTTCTTTACCCAAGGCTTTCTTTCCCTGTGAAAGTTGGAGACCCAAATAGTGCACTTCAGGCACACACACATAATTGGGCTTTAGCCTTGAAAACTTTGTAGCCATAATTAGCTAGAAAGTTTAATAGAGCTTGGGTAGCTTTGTGGCATTCCTCTGCATCTGGTGCTCCCAAAAGAATGTCATCTACATACTGAATAAGAGTCACTGTGGGGTATGAGAAGTGATTCAAGTCTTGGGCTAAGTCTTTTTTTTTTGAGACAGAGCCTCAAGCTGTCACCCTGGATAGAGTGCCTTGGCATCACAGCTTACAGCAACCTCCAATTCCTGGGCTCAAGCGAGTCTCTTGCCTCTGCCTCCCAAGCAGCTGGGACTACAGGTGTCCACCACAACGCCTGGCCATTTTTTGGTTGCCACAGTCATTGTTGATTGGCGAGCCCAGACTGGATTCGAACCCGCCAACTCAGGTGTACGTGGCTGGCGCCTTAGCCCCTTGAGCCACAGGCGCCAAGCCTTGGGCTAAGTCTTGTCCAAATAATTTAGGGCTGTCCCTAAATCCCTGGTGTAACACAGGCCATGTAAGCTGGGTGTTAGTCAGAGGGGTCTTCAAAGGCAAAAAGGTATTGGGAATTCTCATGGAAAGGAATGCAGAAGAAGGCATCTTTTAAGTCTAGGACTGTGAAACAGGCAGCTCTTTCAGGGATTTGCGATAATAAAATATACGAGAATTGGAAACTATAGGATGGAGAGGAAAGCCTGCTTCATTTATAATGTGGAGAGGAATGCCCTGCTTCGTTTATAATGCAGAGGTCTTGTACTAGTCTCCAAGTCCCGTTGGCTTTGGCACTCCTAGAATAGGAGTGTTACATGGACTATTGCAAGGTATTAATAATTTTTGTCACTTTAGATTCTGTATAATGGGTATTAGCCCATTCTTAGCTTCCCCTTTTAGGCTCAATTGATTCTCTTGCCTCAGCCTCCCAAGTAGCTGGGACTACATGTGCCTGCCACAATGCCCAGCTATTTTTAGAGCCAGGGTCTTTCTCTTTGCTCAGGCTGGTCTGGAACCTGTGAGCTCAGGCAATCCGCCCTCCTCAGCCTCCCAGAGTGCTAGGATTATAGGCGTGAGCCACAAGACCTGGCCAAGGGTATCGTTTTTGTCCAGAGACAGTGTTGCTGCCACCCAGCCCCCTGATCAATGACGCAGAGGTAGCACCACAGATGGAATGATTGATTTGAAAGAGAATGGCTGACGCTCGCTCAGGCATTCAGCGGCTTTATTTCTTCCACCAAGGCTTATATAGGCACATAACTTAATCAATGGACATACACTTAAACCCATAACTTAATCAATAGACATATGATTTAAACCTGACCCCAGGCCTTTTGTTGCCTGGTACTTACAGGCCTATGGATAAATTGGACTAACTGATAACCATTTTACAAAAATTATGTAAAGCTATCCTTATGGGCTAAGGTTTAACTGGCTTAACCAATAACTACTTTACTAAAGTTATTCTTATGCTAAGTAATCACAAAACAAGATTTTGGGGAAATAAGCGGTTTAAATGCTAGATCCTTTAATAGGCCATTTGGAGGCAGTTAATTGTTTTAAGAGAGTAGCCTGGAAAATCCCGAGATATACAGGTATCTGTTTGCAGACCTGCCTCCACAAAACTCTGCCCTAAATCACCTTTACATGATTAGGTTCTAAGCCACATATGGAGTTCTATCCAGGATTTTTTCCTTTCTAACCACAAAAGACTTTAACTTGCCTTTATAAAATGGGAGGCTGATTGACCTTACAAGGGTGCAGATGACTGTGCCCCTTCAGACAGAGTCTCACTTTGTCACCCTTGGTAGAGTGCCGTGGCATCATAGCTCACAGCAACCTCCAGTTCTTGGGCTTAGGTGATTCTCTTGCCTCAGCCTCCCCAGTAGCTGGGACTACAGGTGCCTGCCACAATGCCCGGCTATTTTTTTGTTGCAGTTTGGCCAGGGCTGGGTTTGAACCCGCCACCCTTGGTATACGGAGCTGGTGCCCTATTCACTGAGCCACAGGTGCTGCCCTCAGTATTGTTTTTGATTGGGATAAATAGCAGGATTTTTCAAAATGAACTTGGACTGGTTGAGCATATCTTGCTCTTTCCACCTGGGTAGCCTATATGTTTGGATTAATTTCTGTCTCTAATAAGGGAGAGCATAGTATAGGTTCTTGTCCTATATTCATACACATGGTTGTTTCTGCTCCTTTCTTCATGGGGACCTGGTGTGCAGTGCTGCCAACTGCAGCCTCCTTGGTAGTGTATGCAGCTTGTATAGGTTGCTCTAAGGGACCTTGGAGACATTCCTCTCCAATACATGCTCATGTGTTAGACCTTGTGCTGTCCCCAATGTGGGCTCCAGACAGGTATGCGTGGTGCCTTGGGAAAGCCCCAGGGCCCTGTGGCCAGAGTTCACATTGGTCAAATCATCACGTCCATCCGCACCAAGCTACAGAACAAGGAGCAGGTGATTGAGGCCCTTCCCAGGGCCAAGTTCAAGTTCCCTGGCTGTCCAAAGATTCACATCCCCAAGAAATGGGGTTTTACCAAGTTTAACTCAGATGAATTTGAAGACATGGTGGCTGAGAAGTGGCCACCTCAGATGGCTGTGGGGTCACATACATCCCCAGTTGTTGCCCCCTGGACAAGTGGCAGGCCCTGCACTCATGAGGACTAACACTGTTTTGCCTATCAGTTGTGGCTACTACTAATAAATCCTATTTCCTGTCTAAAAAAAAATCCTACTTCCTGTCTAAAGAAAAAAAAATACAAGATTGTTCCTGCGTTAGTTAGTATGTCCTTTCCTGAAAGGGGAGCAGGACTTCCAGGCATGATTAGGAAGGTGTGAGAGAAGAGCCAGTCACCCTAGTTGCAGCTGAAAGGATGAGAGAATAATTTGGTTACTGGCTTTCCAGACCCCTCCTGTGTAGTTACAGATTTGGGGGATAAAAGACCAGGGTTAGAGACAAGTACGGAAAAGGCTGCTCCAGTGTCCAAAAGAAATTCTGTCTTCTGGCCCTCCACTATGAGGCAAACCCAGGGTTCTTGAGGGGTGATGACGCAGACTGGAGCCATAAGAATCTGCCCCGAGCACACTGTGTCCAGTTTGGGAGCTGAAGGGGTCACTGTCCCAGGAGGCCTTCACCTCTGAGTACAGGCTGCCCTCTAGTGGTCCCCCTTTCACTCTGGACAGGGGCCAGGTGGCTTGCCCAGCAGGTGGCTGCCTCGGGTTTAGGGATGCCCTCTGGTACGCCTGGGCTTCCGTACTGTGGGCCTAGACCCCTCTGGCTGGTTAAGGTCCTGTGCAGAGGGCAGCCCCGCTTTTGGCCAATGTCGGTACTCAGAGAGTCTGGTAATCTCCCACCGCCAGCCTCATCCATTGCTCTACTGTGGGTTGGACCGTTTTCGATAGGCAAGCTCACCGTCCAGTGCTATCCCAGAGGTCTGGATCACCATTTTTTCCCACTTGGTCTGACTTTCTTCTTCTTCCTCCTACATTCTTTCTTTCTCTCTCTCTCTCTCCTTTTTTCCTTGAGACAGAGTCTCACTTTATCACCCTTGGTAAAGTGCCATGCCATTACAGATCACAGCAACCTCAAACTCTTGGACTCAAGTGATTCTCTTGTTTCACCTTCCCCTAGTAGCTGGGACTACAGGCACCTGCCACAGTGTTTGGCTATTTTTGTTGTTGTTTGTTTAGCAGGCCCTGGCTGGGTTTGAACCCCCCAACCCCAGTGCGTGTGGCCGCTGAACTACAGGCGCACAGCCTACAATCTCCCTTTTAATCTCATTTCCTTGCCTACCTCCAGTTTCTGATATAGGCACTACTGTGTCAGAGACTCTTCCTTATTCAGCTCTAAGCTGCTTTTTACCTCCAGAGTCACACATTCCCCTTCTTCACTTCTAAACTGCCTTCTGACTAATCTCAAGCCTCTAAAGCTCTATCCTGACCTCAAACCAAAACGTCTCATTGGCCTATGTACAAGCTTGACAGGGGCTTGCAGTGGCCTCAACATGGCACCTTCGAGCTTGCAACTCTCACCGATCTCAATAATTACTGTCAAAAATTAGGCAAATAGGCTCGGTGCCTGTGGCTTAATGGGCTAAGGCACCAGCTATGTACACCTGAGCTGGCAGGTTCAAATCCAGCCTGGGCCCGCCAAACAACAATGACGGCTGCAACCAAAAACTGGCCGAGCGTTGTGGCGGGCGCCTGTAGTCCCAGCTACTTGGGAGGCGGAGGCAGGAGACTCGCTTGAGCCCAGGAATTGGAGGTTGCTGTGAGCTGTGATGGCACGGCACTCTATCCAGGGAGACAGCTTGAGGCTCTGCCTCAAAAAAAAAAAAAAAATTAGGTAAATGGTCAGAGATCACTTACATCCAGGCATCTCTCATACTCTGAGACATTCCTCCCTGTGTTCATCCTGTGAACTGGCTCAGGTGACACCAGCTTCTCCTGATGCCCTTCCACAGCCCCTCCTGTTCCTCTCCAACCTCCTCCTACAATCCCTCCATTCTCTTGATCAGAACACAGGGAAGCTTCTCTGTGTGGGACCCCTCTCTTCCATCTATAACCTCTTGTCCTTCACCCATTCTCATTGCCCCCCACCCCCATGTCCATATCCTTCCCTTAAACGATACTGCATCCCCCTCTCCACTGCCTCCCACCCACCTTCCACCGAACATGGAAGAAAAAAAATGGTAGAATTTCCCCAGGGCCCTCAGACCTCCCAGTGAGAGCTCATTGATCTGGCCTTCAAGGTGTGGCCAGAACCTCTCAGAACTCCAGTATTGTCTTCTGGCATTAGGCAAAACTGGCTACTTCTTAAAACTCCACAAGGTATCTCCCCAAACCCCAAATCTTCCTCAGGATCATGCTTTAAGCGCAGCAAACCAGGCTTCTAGGCAAAGCAGGACCCCAAATCCACCCTCTGCCAGACCGTGTCCAGCCTGCAGAGGTCCGGCTGCCCAGGTCTTTCTGAAGATCTGGTGCAGACACTCTCAGAACAGGGCTGAAATTCCCTCCTGAGCCTGCAAAAGATGGACTACCCCTGGAAAATCAGAATGCCTCCTGGACGCCGTCCTGGAAAACTGAGCTCTAGGTATTTTTGCTTGTGGAAGGTAAGCTGATCTTTCCTTTTCTAACAGACACAGGAGCAACTGCATCCACGTAGCCACCTAGTAAAAATCCTCTAAAAATGGGCAGAGATCTCGGCAATGGTTATTACATACCCTCTCAGGATTGCTGGCGGCCCTGGCAACTCCAGCTGATTCCTGCCTCTCACTGTCCATCTTCCTCTTTGGTTATTGTCTGATAAGGTCACTAATTATGATTTTTTTCTCATCTCAGTTTTGAACCAGTAGTCCTCCACCCCATGTCTTGATTTATTAACCAGGCACCAGAAAACAGCTCCTCATATTGTTGCAGAAAGACAAGGCCCAACGGAGAGAAAGAGCACCCAAACACCACGTTTATAAGAGGAAGGGCTTTATTCACCAGCTGGGAGCTTACGGCATAGAAGAATTCCAAATGGCGGCGCTCCCGGTCTAGCTTGATCTGTCTCTTTTTATTGACAGTCAAGAAGTTCCACCTCACAGGTACGCTTCTCATTGGCCAGTTTGAATCAAGCAGGAGATGCTAGTCCAGCCTCCACAGAACTATAGGATTTCACAGAACCTGGAAATTTCCAAGTTCCAGGAAGTTAAGTTTACAAATTCCTAAGGGATGGAATAGAGAGGACCCTGCAAGTGTATCCTTGTGGTCTCCTTGAGAAGACCGGT
>CAUYON010080013.1:0-12125 GCA_963573935.1 Arctocebus calabarensis
GGGTGCCTATAGTCCCAGCTACTTGGGAGGCAGAGGCAGGAGACTCGCTTGAGCCCAGGAATTGGAGGTTGCTGTGAGCTGTGATGCCACAGCACTCTATCCAGGGTGACAGCTTGAGGCTCTGTCTCAAAAAAAAAAAAACAAAAAAGATGGTAAGAGGTGAAAACTGCAGTCATGCATCGCCTAAGACAGGGGTACCTCCTGAGAGATGTGTCATCAGGCAATCTTGTCGTCATGCAAACATCATAAAATGTACTTGCACAAACCTAGACAGTATAGCCTACTCTACCTGGGCTATGTGGTATAATCTTTGCTTCTGGGCTACAAATCTATACAAGTTACTGCACGTTAGACAACTGTAACACAATATTTGTATTAGTGTAATTGACCTATCTAAACATAGAAAATATGGTATAGAAGATTAAACTAATGCCACACTGGTATATGTCACTTAGCCTGAAGGGATCTTGTAGGACTTGGAGCTCTTCTGGATGACTCAACAGGGAACAGGTGAGTGAGCCTATATGAAATAAAAGGAAGATGTAAATAGATAAGAATTATGCCACATTCAGAAATAGGAACATCCAATATCAAAAGAATTAACATGTTCTGAAATTAGTCTAATTCATATTCTCTAATTCAAATTTCCAAAAGAATTTTTCCTGAGGTTTATTTACATGGCAGATAAGCTTATAACTGCCAATGTTATTCTGGAACAAAAAAGAATTGAATGGGGCACCAGCTAGTCCTCAAAGCAAAATTCATCAAAAAGCTGTCATAAATGAAATCATTGTGATATTGGTTCATAGGAAAACAAAATCTCCCACTAATAAAGTAGGAGGACCAGAAAATTATTCTCACAAGAAAATTTATATGCAAAGGCCCGTGAAGAAAATCTGAACTCCATAATAAATTGTTCTGCCCTCATTATTTTGCATAAGAAATAAAATTGATTTTGATTTCACACGAAGCACAGAAAGCATTTTCAGTTGACATATAATTCTAAATTTCTAAACCCAAACTTTATCATTTTTGGAGAGCGTCATATAAAATAGCTATGACCTAAACACAGATAATGTTATTTAAAAATGAGAAACAAAACACACAAACTCCTTTGTGAAAAGATTGAAAAATGTAGATGTGTTAAAATTATTTTAAAAATCACAATAAAAAATCGGGAACCAAGTGCTATACTTTCTTTTTTTTTTTTTTCAAGTGCTATACTTTTGAAAGACACTTTTTAACACACAATTATAACCACCAGGTGATACAAACAAATAGGAAAAAACATCTGACTCATTGATAAATGTAGATATGCTAAAATTATTTAAAAAATCACAATAAAAAATCGGGAACCAAGTGCTATACTTCCGAAAGACACTTTTTAACACACAAACAATTATAACCACCATGTTCACACAAACAAATAGGAAAAAATATCTGACTCACTAGTAAAAATAAGGAAGCAAATGAGTCATCAATTCAGCAGAAGAGAGAAAACAAAATGTCAATTTGAAAAGATGCACACAGTCATCTAATAATCAGTGAAATACAAAAATAAATCTCAATTTAAAATATTTTTCAAAAATTTGAATAGGTAACAATAGCAAGTATAGCTTAGGTATTAAATAATTGGAACCTTCACATGCTGGTAGAAAAAGTGAATTTGGTATAGTCACTTCTGAATGTGTTCTTAACAAACATAAAAATATAGTAATTTACCCTAAAATTTCACTTGCAGAAATTTCGCACTTAAAAAAACAGGAATTTAGACACATGTCTATTTCTTGTATTACTTATAAAGTCATGGAAAACAAAAGGAGTATTTGAAAATTCTCCTTTCCTGTATTTTGCCCAGCACTGTGCCTTACAGCAATGTCCTTACTGGCTTACTGAACTCCGTCGCATGTGGAGGTATTTTGGTGCCATAACACTTTTACTGGTGCTGAAAATTTATTTTTGCCTTATAGAAAAAGATAGAAACACGCAAACCCCGAATTTAACGGTTTCTACGTGTTCCAAGATAAAGCTGTATGTTTATTCAAATAATTTTGTAGAGGAGGAGTATTTTGATGCACTAATTGAGACTGATATTCCACAAGCTTTTTGTGCCTGTATCACTTCCTGCACGTGTTGGGCAGAACTGTTGGCTTCCTATACAAAGTTTTAAGAGGTAGCACAGATTTACTCAAAGTTGAGTAACTGTAGCCTAGTAAATGAGTACATAAATATAACTTTGAAATAATAGTCTCAGATGTGAGTCATTTTTCTCTATGGAGAGGATAAAAAAGTGTAAAATCTAAATTCCAGCTGCAAATGTTGCATGATATTGTTTAATGAAACAGAACCTATAGATTTCTTAAATTAACAAATACAGGAGGTAATAACACAAATTGACATGAGAGCCAGTCTCTGACCCCTGAAAGAATATCGATCAACAGTTGGGGAAGAGAGAAAAGGGAAGTACCAGGAGACCAGAAGTAGGAAGTATAAATAAGATGTGGCCCAGGTACAGGTAAAGATGCTTGACCCAATGATGCCGTGAACTTTTTTTGATCTCACAGCACAGTTGAACCTATAGTTAAACTTCCAAGCATGCCTAAATTATGTTGCTCAAAAAAAAAAAAAAAGAGTAACAAGAGAATATACTTAATTTACTTACTGTGCTTGAATCTTCTTTTAAAAATAATTTAATGATCTTTAAAAATTTTTGTAGCAATTTTTGTACCACCTGTCATGGCACACCAGTGTGCCACAGCACACCATTGAAAAATCAGTGCAGTGATGGCACATAAGCCTGATGATTTGGGGCATGTAGGGAAAGTGTAGAGAACTACTTCCTCTTTTGACATTATAAAATAGGAAACATTCTCATTTTGTCTCAAGTTTTGAATTATCAAGATTATTTTTGCAATCAATTGCTACCCAGATCCTGTGCATGACTGATAACCCTACTCCCACCCATTCTCCCTTCCAAGAAAGCATTTTCAAGAATGCAAAAAGCAGGGAAGGCTGTAAAAGGGATGGAAAATTCTTCGGAAAACACAAATTCCCAAACTACTTTTAAAAACTAACCGTGACACGCTTGGCATCTACAATTCTAAATGCATAAAGCTATGTTTCTTAGAAATACACTAACTGTTGTAGACAGTCTTATGAAATAATGGCTTAAATAAGCTTTTGATATGAATTTGCTAAATTTATTGTTTGGTGAATTTGGTATTCAATGAATGAGTATCTAGTGAAAAAAATTAGACTGAGAAATCTTTCAGGTAATTGTTATTGGATAATTTAATTTCAGCACATTACCCTGATCTTAATTAATGGCAGGCGAGTGCGATGAAGTTTTGACATTAATTTGGACTGTCTTAGTGGTGTGAAAATAAATCTCATTCTTGTTTCAATGTAAATTTCTCTAATATTTATCCAAGTTGAAGCATCTTCATATACTCATGGGCAGTTGATATTTTCTTGGTTCTTGGAATGATGACTAATTTTCAAGCGAAATATAAGGAGACATTTAGGGCATTAGCAACAAGATGCAAGATGTTACTGAAACATTTTGTTTTAACTAGTCTGTTTTGACAGCACAAGGATAGGAGATTAGATGATCTTATTAGAAATGGGGTAGAAATGCATGTACCTCATTGCTCATGAATAGGAGTGGGAGTTCAAGTCTCCTCAGTGGGGCTCCTCCGATATCCAGGGATAGGATGAATTGTCACAGCAGGTAGGGGATGACAGGTCTAACTCCCCACTGGACTTGCTCTGCCAACTTACTCCAGTTGGGGAACTGGAGGTACCTCCTTGCTGAGAGATAGGAGTAGAAGGGCGAGCTCCCCAAGTGGTCTCCACTGGACCATGAATCCCTTGCTCAACCTCTTTGAAACTACCCCAGAGAGATTACTGGTGCATCTTATGGATGGCAATTGGGCACACTTTTTTTCTGTGGTATTTGACTAGAGTGGTTATTTTCTGAAAAGGTTTTCTGCCTTGCTATCTTGTTCCTTTTGACTAGAGAGAGGGAGCTTGTTTTGCAGAGCATTTTTACTCCTGTATGTGAGCAAACCCTTCCTTTGGGAGTTCCCTGTTGGCTCCAGCAGGGTAGCTCTGAGATGTATGAGGCGTAATGAACGCCCAGGGGACTCACTACCTTGTAGAATTCCTTAGATTCTGAGCTCTCCAGCTGATCTGCCGCCTTCTATCCTTTCAGAGTCTTACATTTGTATTATGCATAACGTCTTTGGTTTTCAGTTGCACTTTGGAGGAGAAATAGGGAAAATCTTCCCTATTATGTCTATTTCAACTTCCTAGTAACAGAAGTCTTGTGACCTTACAATTTAACATGCATTCTGAAAGTTATGTTTTGTAATACACTCTACTTTTTTTCCATTTTTCTTTCTTCTTCATTAAATCAAAACTTTAGCCAAATTTAACTTCTTTCTGAAATCATCCTTTTGCATCACCTTTGTTACAATTGTACTATTACTAAAGTACGACATTCATACACAGAAGTACACACATTGGATGTCCAAATCAATCTTAGCAAAGCGAATACACTAATCAGTAAATCAAGAGATGGAAGTTTAATAACATACAGGAAAGCCCTTCATGAATCTTTCCAGTAACTACATGTATTTCCAAAGTTACACTATCCTAAATTGGAACATGGTATGTGTTTTGCATTTTACTAAATTTTATATGAGTGTAATCATTTCCTGGCTTTTCTCCCTCCAGGGCCACAGGGTGAAATTTACTGCACAGCTCCCGGGGTGGGGGGTGGGACGCAATCCGATTCTTCCAAGCTGTGCGTGACATGTTGCCCTTGACCTCGCTGAGCGCCTTCCTGTCCCCACCTCTATCCTCGGCAGCCAGGCGCTCCTCCCCAGGACAGGCCTCCCCAGAGCTGGGAAGTGAATTGCCTTGTTCTGCACCTTGTTCTAGACGCACCTGCCGCCTGCCGGTTCCTTCAGCCCCACGCGCCTTCTTAGGTGTCTGCCATCTGGGTGAGGTCCCGCTTCACGGCACATTCACCTTCCCCACCTGCACAGGATCTGGGCTCCACTTCCCTGTTCTGAAAGTTGAGGGTGTCGGAATAGAGGTGCCGCGTGGCCCGGTTCCTCTTCCTGACCTGCACGGAGGCACACTTGGTACTGAAGTTCTCTATGGTAACTCTTCCCAGCCAGGCCGAGGCGCCGGCTGGAACGCCGCGCAGCCGGGGAGTTGGTA
Source organism: Arctocebus calabarensis (assembly GCA_963573935.1). Classification (NCBI taxonomy): domain Eukaryota; kingdom Metazoa; phylum Chordata; class Mammalia; order Primates; family Lorisidae; genus Arctocebus; species Arctocebus calabarensis. The sequence continues at coordinate 5,230 of CAUYON010080013.1, forward strand.
AATCCGCGGGGAATATCATCTGGGTCCTCTTCCATTTTGGCCAGGACGCACCCCACGATCTTCCCATCTCATCCTCGGCAATGTAGGGGCCAGCAGAGGCCGCGGTGGAAGCACCATTTCCTCCGGGGGTTCCCAGGCGGGGAGGCGGTCGCCCTGCGGCAGGTTCATCGGGACCTCGGCTGCAGCGGAGCCGCCAGGGAGCGCGCTCAGGCCGTCAGGCCCGGTGGGTGACGCCTGGCTTTTTTGTTGTTTTGCTCAAAATTAAGTTTGCGCGGGTTAGTCGTGGTACTGGGTATAGTTTTAACACAGTAATTTTCATTCTTGTTTATTGTCCCACTAACATGAATACCTCACAATATTAATCATTCAGCTGTTGTTGGGCATTTGGGTGGTTTTCACTTTGGACCTATGAAAATATAGTTATCAACCATTTTATAAATGTTCTCACCTATTTCTATTTGGTACATGTTAGGAGTAGAATTACTGGGACACAGATTATACAAACGTTTCACCTTAGTCGATACTATCTAACAATTTCCCAACATGATTGTACCAATTTATGTTTGTGCCACTGTTGTATGAGAGTTCAAATTGCTCCCTAACCTGGAAAAACTTAGCACTGCCTTTCTTTGTTATTGTAATTATTCTGGTGGATGTGCAGCGACATTGCACCTACGAGCCAGATGAGCAGGGATCCAGGGACTTCTGTTCCCAGATTCCTGCAACTGACGCTGTGGTGAGCTCCCAGATACAGAATACCCTGGTCCACACAGGGCTCAGCTTTTCCACGGCTGATTCTGCATTGCCCTTGCAGAACTGCCACCAACACCACCTGAGAAGCCTCATGGCAACGCCTCAGTTACACGTGGGCAGGAAAAGAACCCCAGATGCCAAGAGGCCCAGCCCTGCAGAGCCGCTCCCATGGCTCTCTCTCTGCTCTCTGGCCCTGCAGCCCTACGACAGGGCTCCCACCTGCCACCCACTGGAAACCACACCTATGGTGCAACATTCTTACAGGGGTCTGCTAGTTGCCAGCTGCCGTTGAACCTGGACCTGGGTAGAGTAAATGCCTGCAACGTTGACATCTATAGCCAGTGCTGAGATAGCCTGGCCCAGCTACCACTACCGTTTTAACTGGGAGTCCTGGGCAATGCCAGGCTCCTTAGAGAGGGAGTTGGCAGAATGATGGTGCATCAGCAATTCTCATTCCCAGGCCAATCACATGGGAATGTGGCAGTGCAGAACACCAGCCTTATAGGTGCTCAGGGCACCTGCCTTCTCCATGTCAGTCTTCCAGAGCAGGCCACAAAAGAGGTAGTGAGGGAGCTCTCTTTTTTCTCACTAAGGTAAGGAGGGGAGTTCTCAGCAAAGGAGAACAGGTGTACTGGAAAACCATCTGTCCTGAGCTGAGAAAAGTGGTTGCAGATGAGAGGGAGTCAGCAAAGAACTCTGACAGGATGTTCTAGCTGGCTAGAATAGTCCCAACAGATCAAAACGGATCTATGGCAAAGGACCGCAACCAAATGAAGCTGATGAAATGTCAGAAATAGATTCAACATATAGATAGCAAATAAAATGCATGGGATTGAAGAGAACTTTGAAAATCAACACAAACAATTAATGCAGAAGTACAGCGAATGAGTTAAATTTTAGGGATAATAGTCTATGACCTTTTCTAAAGCTTCTAAAAATCTAAATACATTTCATATTTCTTAACTTTATCTGATAGACCTGCTCACAAACCAAAAATAAGTAATGTAACAGTCTCCTAATGTTTCTAATATTTATACACATAAATTGATAAAGAGGAATTATGAATACTATTTTCTGAGTCTTTTGTACCATACATATAATCCAGAGACATATTTTTAATTGATCAGTCAACTTACTTATACTTAATCATACTTATGTATTTTTCTTATGGTTTTATTAATTTCGATTGCTATCATAATAAATTTTCATGGATTTAGAAACTTATGATAAATTTAATACCATAGGTTCTAGATCAGATCAATTGTTTTTTGGGTCTGAGTTTCACCAGGCCGTAGTGTTGTCCAGCTTGGCCGTTCTTAGGAGCGTCTCAGAAGAATCACTTTCCAAATTCACTCACATTGTTAGTAGAGGGCTGTTCTCTGAGGCATAGCATGGAGATTCTCATTCCCCTACTGCTATCAGTTGAGAACTATATTTAGTTCCTTGAGACTTATTTTTGGTCATTAAGTCTGAGTCCTTGCATCTCAGAGTACCAATAGTATATTAGATCCTTCTTAAATTTGGAAGTTTCTGACTTCTGGTGTTTCATCTCTCTTTTGCTTTCAGCAGGAGAAAGTTCTCTGCATTCAAGGCCTTGTGTCCACATGGATAATCCCGATGCTCTTCCTGTCTTAAGATCTGTAACCGTAAGTGTACCTGCAGCTGCAATTACCTTTGCCAGGCACCATAACATTCACAGGTTCCAAAGGACATGTTTAGGAGACCATTCTGCCTACTCTATTATTAATTTAACTTCAGGCTACTCATTTAGACAAATTGTAGAGGAATGGACACCATGCTTGCAAAGGACAGTTACTGATTCTTACCACATTAAAAGGAAACACTGAGAACAGGACAGTCTCCTGGCAAGCCTAGAGATGGTTCCTGACTTGGGGGAAGTCCTCCAAGTAACTCAGTGTTCCAGAATGAGATAAGGTTGGTCACTCACTAGTAAGCATGTGTTAAACATTGATGCTTAGTAGTTCTTCACGAGGGTTGTGGGGAAAGAACACGTGAGGAGAGCACTGGCAATCCTTACGCAGGCAGCTCTCAGATGTAATTACCTGAACTCTCCACACCTGTTTATGTCAATGACCTTAACTCTCCACACCTGTTGTGTATAACTATAATAAATAGCCATTGCAGAGGGGGCTCAGGGCTACCCTGCAACTAAGGTTAGCCTGTCTCCTGCAAGCTTGTACTTCTAATCCCTGTCATGCTTGGTTCCTTCCTGCGGGGACCGAGATCAGGACAAAGGGGCCCCGACATTAATAGCCTCACAATTCCTTTGTTGAATTCCTTAACTACTGTCCACTAAATTATATGCTGCCTCCAATCTAGAATTATATAATTGCATAAAGAAACTTGAAAAGAAAAATATTTGTCCACAATTCATTAAATTTAGTTGGCTTATCTCCCCTTTACATTTGTTTTTCTGTTTTTAATTTTTTGATTTCACGTTACTGTAAGGATACAAACAACCAAATGACAATATTTGAATTTGTTGGGTAGAGACCCTCTTGAGGCTATGTTCCGCATCCAAAAGTCGTGTGTGCTACCCTTTACATTTCTAAGCAGTGTATTTGAAAATGTAGCTTCAGTGATTAGGTACTAATTCATTCCATCATATATGAAAAATGAGTTTTTTCCATAACTTCAGATGCTCACGTAATATTACTATCAAAATCTTTTGTTCACTTACCATGTTTCATTTTACACCTAATCACCTCAAATAACACCTTGTATTTGTATAGTGCTGTATAGTACACAGGTGCTTAAAATATACAACCTAATTCAATACTTGTGATGTAAATAATTGCAACATTTTCACATAAGACATATTAGGGATTTAGAGAACTTAACTTTTACCTAAATCACATGGCTTTGAAGGAACATAGCTGAGGTTTAAAGCCATGTTTGATTATGCCAAATTCATTTTTGTATTAATTCATGAATACATTACACTTGTCTGCTTTGGCCCAGCTTGAGGGAAGATACTTGCAAGTCAGAATAAGGGCTCACACCAGAACCCCACATAATGGCATGTTGATCTGGGATGTATAGAATTCAGAATTATGAGATTTAATGTCTATTGTTTAAGCCACCCAGTCTGTTATGGCAGTGTGAACAAACTAATAGTCTCTTTCTTTGGGTATGATTACTGAAGTTTATAAATTTTATTAATATTTTTAGATAACAAACTTCAGCATTACTTTTTCCATACTGTCTCTATATTGTTCATTTTCTATTTTTTTGAATAATGCTTTCATTCCTATTTTTTTTCCTTCAACGTACCTTGTGATTATTTTCTCTTTTTTCTAGCTTCTTATGGTGAACATTCAGACTTTCAGATTTTTGATAATTTTGGTTAAACTCATGTATTTTTAAATAGGTGATATTTCCCTCATGTTTGGGATTTTCACATGTGTTGGGAATTTGACTTGACTTATGGGTTTCAAATGTAAATTTTTATAGTGTTGAGTAGACTTGCAAGATAAAGTCTTTTGAAATTTATTGTGACTTAATTTATACCCCTATCTATTATACCTTAATTCTAACTTAATTATATACCTTGAATTTGTAGGAAACAGTCAATCTTGGTGAACATCCCAAGTAGGCTTTAAAATTAACATGTATTCAATAGGTGTTATGATACAGCTTACTTTGGAGTCTTCCATGTCTGCTATCAAAGTAGCCATGCCAGTTCTTTGGTGTTTGTTGGGTTTTAGGCATTTCTGTTTCCATTCAATTATATTCAACAAGTCTGTGTACTTTTATATAAAGTTCATATCATGTAAATATTATACAGTTTGTTAAAATTCATTTGAGAGATTGTGTATTTGGATATTCAATACATTTACATCTAATTTTGGAATCTGTTAGATTTAACTCTACCATCTATACAATAATTTTTCTATTTCCCATTTTCTTTTTGTCCTTTCTTTCCTGCCTTCTTTTGTGTGTTTTGTGTCATTTTGTTTCCTTTACTGTCTCCCTAGTTACACCTTGTTTTCTGTTATTTTTAGTTGCTCCAGAGCTAACATTATGCCTCTTTATCTTTTAGGCGTCTATTTTTTGATCAGCTCTTTAAACTTTACACTTCACACTTGACATATCAGCCTTTTCCCTTCTCAGATTACATTGTTTCCCACTTCCAGTTTCCATATTCTGCTTCCCACTTTCTACTTTACAAATGTAATTAGTTTTAACTCTGTTTTTTTAGGTCCCAGATCCTCTGTGTAACTGTTATGTTGTTTTTAAGTTTCATAAATATTACTTTTTTTTTTTTTTTGCTTTAAGTAGCTGATTTTGTTTTAAGAAAGTTTCTAAAGAAATTATGCTGTATTGTAATTTCCCATGTATTAGTTTGGATGTTTCTCATTCCTTCCCAGAGAAAAAATTTTCCATTTGTTGCCATTTGCCTTCAATCTGAAGGACATCTTTTAGGATTTATTTTATTATAAATTATATGAGCTTGCAGTGAACAATCTCAGCTTATATTATTTGAATCTTTGTTCACTCTTTCACTTTTATAAGATGTTTAACCTTGATTTGTAAGATTTTGATTATATATTTTCTTTTTTATTTTAGCAGTCAAATATTTTATTCCATTGCCTTCTCATGGGAACTCAGTTGTCATTGTTATACTTGTTTTCTGGCAGACAATGTTTCTTTAGACTGTAATTGCTTTAAATTTTTTTCTTCAAATTCGGTGCCCAACTATATGACTCCAGTGGACTTGGCTTTGGTTCTTTTAAAATACTTATTCTGCCTGGCAAATTTTGAAAGTTATGGGCTACTATTTCTTGAAAATATTGTCTAGCTTTGTTATTATTCTGGCTTTCCACTTACATGTAAGATAGACAATTTAATATTGTCCTATAGATTATTGAATCACCATCAATAGTCTTCATTTTTCTTCTTTCTGTAATGTCGAGGTCCTGCCACAGGGGCAGGGTCCCCTAAGAGCTGTAGAAATGGCACAACCAACTGAAGAAATATAAAGTTAGGAACAATGATAAAATAAGAGACGAGAGACACAGAATAGAATTTTGTAATGTGGGAGCTCAGGTGACCACTGCCTGTTCTGGGGCTCTGTGAGTGGCCCTGTGTCTTGGCTCCACTCAGCTTTTATTAAGACTCTTTGCCCAGGGGTTGAGCTGAGGGAGGGAACAAAGACACTGGTAGTTTCTTTGAGTGAACTATCAGCTCCTATTGTTGTTATTATTAACTTTAAGGATTTGAGCAGTTTTGAAGGATCTGAAACTTGAGCCTATGTGTGGGAAGCCTCCTGTCTGAAGTCACACGCACAGATTCCTAGGGAGGTGTTAAGCTCCACTAGTTCACAGTGCAGTACAATACCATTGGTGTTAATCTCCTCTGAGGAACCTGTGGGAGAGAGGCATTTTCCTGTCATCACCACCACAGAGGACTTTGCTCTGCCATAGGAATGCTAGGCTTTCCTGCCCATATCTCAGGGCTCCAGCTATTCACTTGGTCTCGCCTCAGCCAAATGTAAATCTCCACAATGGGTATCTGCTTGGTCTGTTTCATGGGTAGGAGATGACCTAGAAGATGTATATATTTTTGTCATAATCTCTTTTATGACCATTACCTTCTTTAGAGTGTTTACAGAATCAGTAGGGTATTGGTGTAAGTTGTATTTCCAATAGGCCAGAATATTAGGAAAGGCTGGAAACTTATTCAGATAAGAAATTTAGCAATGGCTGGCTTAAAGTTAGACTAGCTGACTTTTCTTAGTTCTGACTCCTTCAGCTTACTTTTTAATTTTCTGGGGGTGCCCTCCCCTGCCAAGAATGGGGTCTTTGGTCCCCATTTTGCCTGCGTTGTAATTTACCTTTGATAATTGATATATTCTCTATTTCTTTGATTTTTCTATTGCCATTTCACTCAGTTGTTAAGCCCATTCGATGAATTTCTTATTACAAATATTGTACATTTTAGTTGTATATTTTCTATTATTTTTATTTTTTTATTATTTTTTAATAATTTTATTGAATCATAATTATGTACATTGGTGCAATCACAGGGCACGATTCATATACATTCAGAAATATTTTGATCGTACTGTTACAGATATCCTTCATGGCATTTTCTTGATCACTATATAAAGACATTAATAC
>CAUYON010080014.1:0-31376 GCA_963573935.1 Arctocebus calabarensis
AAGCAAATCACATTCCAGTTATGTTGTCAGTGTGAGAGTCATAAGCTCCCAGGCACTAAGTTCCTAGAGCTGCAAATCCATTGTGTTTCATGTTATAAATAAGAAAATTGCCCTGTGACAGCTATGGTTTGGAAGCATTAAAGTTTTTCTTTTCAGCTCTCATTTTTAAAATCTTTTCAGTTATTTTTCTTTGTAAAACTTAGCCACCAAAGTATGATTTCCTGTATCATGGACCTAGAGGCCACAATTAGAAGAAAGAAATTCCAACCAACCATGACAGCGGTTGTAGTCAGCAGTTAAGACAAAACTGAATCCTGTCGATTTTGCAGAAGACAGTTGTCTCTCTGCCCCGCTTCTCCTTCCTCTCTGCCTTCTCCAGCCTTCTTAGTGAGTCCCTTCCCGTTGCACTGAGAAAATGTGATGTGTGCTTTCTAGCGCTTGTATTTTACGTTGGGTCTTCTCAACCATGCAAACACAGTTATAAATTGTTCTCGGAGCGAATCCACTCAACATCTTGGCACTTGGTTGTTTTTAACTTCTCAACAATAGGCACTGTTCACTCCCCTCCATCCTGGCTCTTTATTCAGGGATCAGGCAGGACGCTGATGAAAGGCCAGTCACGGCTTCCCCCCATGGTATCAGTGCGGTGGCATGTGATGATTCACATGGGGTGTGTTTGATCCGAGGAAGCCCAGTCTCTGCTTATTCTTCCTTTGTTCTGTCATCTGGGGGAAAGAGAGACTGTGTTCAGCTGATTCTCCCAACCTTACCCGGTGCCAGTGGTGCTGATGGGCCACAGCGATTGCCATTTGATTATTCCCCAAGCCCTTACTGTCCGGCATCAGATGCTTATTCTTATTAGGAAGAAAAATTTTTTTTTTTGTTTAAAGTGAATTTCCATAAACAGAGAAAAGGAACCAATTCCTTCCTGTGGTTCGTTTAAAACAGACCTCGCTTGTCACATAATTGCCACCACCACCGCGGTCATTTTAACAGCTACCATGGTTACTGCTGGTATTTTTACTAACAATTCCATATGATAAAGGATTGAGGGTAGCATTGAAATGGCAGATACTCACGATGATCTGCCTTTCCCATGAGGTTAGTCATCTATCTTATTGTGTCAGAAAACACGATTTTCTATCAAAAAGTCCAGAGAGGTCCGTGCATTTTGGCATTTCCTCCTTCTTTCTCCCTTCCATAGAAGGAAAGTGTCCCACAGGGACAGGGGAGGTGGGATAAGTAGACGACCCTGCATGCCCAGATGCGTTCTACAGCACAGAGTGGGGTTTCCTTGCTGGAGTTGACAATGCTCTGTGGGCCTCTCCTCCCTCAAAGTGGTGACAGCTCCACCCCAGCCTGCATCGCCCCTCAGCCCACCCAGCCACACTGACCTGCTCCTTGAGCTCTGCCAGCTGACCCGACAGCTGTTTGACCAGACTCATGGTCGACTCCAGCTTCTCCTGAAGGTTCCGGATTTCATTTTGCTCACTGTCACTTTCATTGCTAACAAGGGACATGGCTCGCATCCGAGGAAACCAGTCTAAATTCTTTTCCTAAAAGCAAATAGATGTGCAGGAATAAGGGAATAAGTATGGAAGGGAGCCTAGAGCCCCACCAAGAACGCGTATGGGTGTTTATTATTATTACTAACATCTAAATCAACATGTCTAGCCCTCAACCCAAAAGGTACTCTCTGGCTGGAATTGGGAGGGGCTGAGGGCAGGAATAAAGTGGGGCGTAGGCACTGTTCTTCAGGGACTGGAGGACATCTCAGACATTGGAGCCACTTTCTATGAGGCTCCCAGGGAAGTTCTGGATGAAACATCTGGAACCACGAGACCTTTGGGTATTCAGCGAATCCTGAATAGACCCTGGGAGAGCAGATGCCCGTGTGTAGGTAACAGCAGAGGCATAAGCTGTTTCTCTTTCACCCTGGCACAGAAGAGAAAGGGGTGGTGGGCGGGATGGAAAGGTTGTAAAAAAATGTTCAGTCCCAGCCACCCATGCTTATTTACTTCCCACTTCTCTAGGAGAAGTAGGAAACTTGTAGCCCTCCAGGCTCCTCTCAGGAAAGAGGGAAGTGGGAGGGCATGGCCCTGGGTTACTCTGTCTGCTCCCTTTGAAAACATTTTATTATGGTAGGGTGGGGTTTCAGAGTTAGACTTCCCCAGAGGGTCATAACTGGTACCACTTCCGTTTTTCTAGGCAGACTGGGTGTAGGTGCCGTGTGTGCGTGTGTGCGTGCCTGCATGTGTGTGTTTCCTTCCACTGTGGCTGTCTTGCATCTCCTTTCACAAGACAGAAGCTCTTGTGAAAACTCTGCCCAATTGCCAATTATCACAGAATCATTATATTACTTCTATTACTGTATAATGTGTTTTAATCTTCAAAAAGCTCTGGAAGATAAATCATGTTATCCTCATTTTACAGATAAGGCAATAAGAAACTTCAACAGTTGAATTGCCTGTGTTGTAAGCTAGTGAATGGTAAAGCTGGGCTGTGAAGCCCTCTAACCAGTGGGTGGGTCCGTCACTGTCTCTACTCACGGAGTTCTCTTAGCCACCTTCTCACAACGTCCCTAATGGTGAGAAGAATTCCTGCTTAAGAATCTTTCCATTCCACAAAAGTCCACTGAAGTGGCTAACCTATGCCTGGGGGGATCCTTAGAATGAGAGACATCTGAGCCTGTTCCCTCCCTAATTCCAGTGGAAAAGCCCAATCCGTGTGTCTCTGGACTAGTCTCAATCTTGCTTTCAGGCTGGCCTTTTGTTGTTGGAGCTAGTCAGGGAATAACAAGTTCTTTATAGTTCCCTACCCCCAACAGAAGTGAAAAGGACTGATAAAGAATTAAAGATAAAACATCTTGAAGACTTTTAAGCTGCATTTAAAGGGCTGTAGCAAATTAGCATTTCAAAGGAGAACAGTAACTTACTCTGAAGTGTTAAGTAACAGACAACCTCTTTCATTCAATCCTTTAACATCTATTGTTAGGTATTTAGGAGTAAAAGGCAGATAAGGCTGTGTGTGTCTGCCTGGAGCTTGTGGCCCAGGACAGCCCTCCACACAGAAAGAAGTGTACACTGTGTATATCAAAATCCCCTGTGGATTCCAACCCCACCCACCTCTTACCCCATCGGAACCTCAGGGGATGTATGTTACCCCATGGGAACCTCAGGGTTCTTATCTCCCTAAAGTGTACCATTGCTGGTCTACCATGACTACTGCTGGGGCACGGACAGGATAGGGAAATGAAGCAAAGGGAAAAGATATGAAATAGCTGATGTGGGGAAATGGCAGAGGAAACCAAATAGAGACCGGTTCAATGGTTGCACGGGAGTACAGATGTTCCAGCAGAGTGGGAGACCACATCTTGTGATGACTGCCAGAAAGACCACTGTTCACCAATAGCCCAGGTGGATGTGCAGATAAGCAGAGAGCTGATACAGGATGTCCAGTCTCCTTAGAATGGGCATCAGACAGATAAAGGTGTAGGAAGCCAGGAATGTCAGCAGACCAGTGGCTGGAGTGATGAACATTGATGTGTGGGTTGGTAGGAAGGCTGGAGAAGAACAGAACTGTGCTAAATGCTCTATGAGCATTTAATTCTCTCAAAGATCCCATGAATTTAGGGTCTTGTATTAGCTAGTATCCATACTTTCTACATTAGTATCTGTAGGAGACCCAGCACCAGGCTTAGGTTCTGGAGGGAGGCTCTGAGAGCGAGACAATCTCCTAGCTAGCATGAAGATGTTTTGCAGCCCAGAGACACGCCCTCCAGCAACTGCATGCGTCAATGAGTTAAGATTGGTCACTTGTTAGCAAGCAGGTGTTATGCTTTCAACATTTGTGGTGCAACAGGGTGGGAGTGGAGCCTATGGGAAAAGAGCACATAGCTCCAGTACGTGGGCCCCTCACACCTGTTGTATAATGCTTCAATAAAAGGCCATGCCAGAGGTTACTCATGGCTTTCCCTGCACCTATGGGAAGCCCACCTCTTGCAGGTATATACTTTCAATCCGTATCCCAGTTGTTTTTATTCGTGAGGTAACAAGGTGCCCACAGTGGGCACCCACAAGTATCTATTATCTGAATTTTACAAATTGAGAAACTGAGGTGCTATGGTTGGGATATGGTTTGTTTGTCCCCTCTAAACCTCCTATTGAAGAGTGATCCCCAATGTTGGGGGTGGGGCCTCTTGGGAGGTGTTTGGGTCACAGGAGTGGATCTCTCGCTAATAGCTTAGTGCCATTCTCCTGGTAATGAGTGAGTTCTTGCTCTTGCAAAACTATTTTGGTTCTTGGAGGAATGGATTAGTTCCAAGAGTGGGTTGTTTTAAAGCCCAGACGCCCTCCAGGTTTGGTCTCTTTATGCACGTGCTCATTCACCTTTGACCTTTCCCACCATGTTTTGAAGCAACACAAAAGGCTTCACCAGAAGCTGAGCAGGCGCCAACACTATGCTTCTTGCACAGCCTGCAGAACTGTGTGCTAATTAAACCTCTTTTATTATCCAGATTTAGGTATTCCTTTATAGCAACATACAATGGTCCAAGACTTAAGGCTAGCAAGTGGATTAGCTGGGATCCTAGCTCAGATCTATGTGCATTGAGATCTGTTAGCAAGACAGAAAGACTGTGGCCAGAGATGGAATAATGAAATTTAAAACTACAAAGGAAGAATAACCTTGGGCAATGACAAATCTGGGCCAAGAATGTCTTAAATCTGGTAAAAGTGTATGAACTTTTATGACTGAACTTGAAGAATTAGTGTTTAATGGTACAGAGTTTTAGCTGGGGAAGATGAAGGTTTCTCAAGTTAGATTAGTGATGATGGTTGCAGAACCACATGAATGTACTTTAAACCACACAACTGTATACTTTAATGGCCAAAATTAAATGTTATGTATATTTTACTGAAATTTAAAAAAATTATGGAATTTGCCAAGGCTAAACTTTTGGAAAACTTGTGCACAAAGCTCTTGAAGTCATTATGAAGGAGGTCAGTAGCTGGGGGTAGAGAGGAGGCTGGGGTCTGTAATGCATGTAGAAGAGCCACACAGAGGCATCAGAGGACAGAGAGGGGAAGGACTAGAGCAATGAATTTTTTTTTTTTTGTGGGAAGTTGAAGGTATGAGGATTTCTTGGTGACAGGGAGCCTGGAGTCTGCTGACCCTCTTCTAGGGCCTTTGACACAGAGGAGTTGGGAAACAGGCTGCTGCTACCAGAGGACTAAAAGAGAAGGGGTTTGCTATGGTTTGAATGCTTGTCACCTCCAAAACTCATGTTGAAATTTAATTGGCATTACAACAGTATTAAAGGGTGGCGCCCTTAAGAGGTGGTCTGGCCATGAGGGCTCCACCCCACTGGGTAGAATTGTGTCTTTATATAAGGGTGAGTTAGGTCCCCTCTTGCTCTCTCTCACCCTCTTACCTTCTGCCACATGATGAAGTCACAGGAAGGCCCTCACCAGATGCAGCACTTTTCTTTTAGGCTTCCCAGCCTCCAGAACTGTGAGCCAACAAATGTCTATCTGTTACATATTACCCAGTCTCGGGTACTCTGTTATAGCAGCACCAAATGGGGGATCCTCATGGCAGTGCCAAGAAAGAAAGTAGCATTCTGGGAGAAAAGAGGGCCTATATATACCAGGAAAGGGATTCCAGAGGGAGTGTTGGGACAGAAGAATTTGAGAACATCAAAGACTAGGCTTAGGGTGAGAAAGGATCAGGTGACATGGTCATACCCAATGTGAGAGACGGTGAAAACATCAACCTTCAGAAGTTTATAAAAGAAACAGATGCAAAAAGGTGTCCTAACACTGAATGGACGGTAAGGCTCCCATGGCTGCACTCAGTCATGGCCGAGGCCTCTGGCTTTTGAGGAAACAATGGCAGCTATCAGTGAACCTTGGCCAAAGCTGTTTGGACCATGGAACTCTCTTCCCTTACATTTCTTTCTTCATGTGCTCCTTTGTTCATTCATTCATTTAATAATTCTTACTTTCATTTACTAGGTCTGTAGAAGGCTCTGGAAAAACAATGAGCAAAACTCAGGACAATTCTTGTGCTAATGAGATGTGCAGTTTATTCTCATGAGAATTCAGGCAAACAATGACAATGAGAAATGTCAATGTCAATGTCAAACTTCAATGAGAAATGAGAAGTTAGGCATAAGTGCCAGGTAGGAAAACTGCACGGTCTGGACATGCTTTTTTTCTTAGTTTCTAAAAATCATTCTTTCTTCCAACTTTCAGTTTGTTTTTCTATAATCTTTCTCTCATTCACTTCTTGTATCTTTGTGTTTTTTGTTTGTTGTTTCTCTGCCTTTTCTACTTTTCTGCTTCTTGTTCCATTCTTTCCTAAAGAAAAATATAATGTGTAACTAAAATTTCTTTTCAATATGGAGTAACATTTTATGGTTCCCTTTCTTAATTGTTTTTCCTTTTTTTCTCCTTTTTTTCCTTCTAATTTTTAAGAGACTTGTGTTGAATGCTCTCATTACAGTGCAAAAAAATAACTAACTTAAATTGATTGTTTTCTGTTCATTTTTGGAATAGAGAAGTCTTTTAAAATTCAGTTTCACAAATGACTTTTCTTCAAAATTAGTGTAGTTCCCCCTTGTCTGAGGGGACTGTGTGCCAAGACCCCAGTAGATGCCTGGAACCACGGATAGTACTGAACCTTACATATGAGTATAGTATATTTATTTCAGTATGTATATATCTATAATAAAGTTTAATTTATAAATAAGGCACAGAGAATGATTAGCGATAACAAATAATACAATAGAATGTACTGCAATAAAGATGGTTTCTTTCACTCAAAATATTGTAATATATTTGGACCATAGTTGACTCCAGGTAACTGAAACTATGGAAGGCAAAACTACAGATTAAGGGAGACTAATATACAGCTTGTTCATCAGAATTAACTCAAATACAGCCACGTTCCTAAATGGTGTATATGCTTTTTCATCAAAAGTAGCTGCCAACTAAACTCACAAAATTTCATCTTTCTATTCAAATGGCTTTCACAGAAGACTCATCCTGAGCGGGGAAAGGGGAGGGTGGACCCCTAGACTTCAGCCTAAGCCAGAGCCGCAGAAGGACACACAGAGCAGTTCCTAGTTGGCAGGACACCACCCCCTCACCATGTAGATTTGTATTCACCATCTAACAACATCTAACAAAGCAATTCGGTTTTGTTGCTTCACAGTTTACACATGTAAGTTCCATACATCTTGTGATCAAGCAAGTGATTATTAGATTCCAATGTTGACTCTGGTTAGTCAACATGAAATCATTTCCTTATTTCACCAGGAATGAAAATATCTGACCACAGGGTAGTAAAAAGTTAAGGAAGTTCGTAGTTTAACTGTTAGATTGAGACTACAATGTACGATCTAGTAAGCTGTGAGTGAAAACTCAGAGCTTCTTAAGTTTTCTGAAATCCATAGCTCAGAGATAAATCAGTTATGTCCCTGAGAAGCACCTTTTATGACACATTGGGCACACCAATCACAACCTTTTTGCTATCCCTCGATTCTAATAATAATGTGTCTCTCTAGATGATTCGAAGATCAACAGACATGTCAAAAAGTAGTCCTTGCAATAGTCAGATCCATTGACTTATTTAATTTTGTCATTATTCAATAAAATGACTAGGTTGTTACTGGCAAGGATTAGCTGTGCTATGTTTTCATATTTGGTTCTTAACCCACCTGTGGGAAAGAAACAATCTGGACCAATGGAAAGAGTAGCATTCCAGGAGTCAGGACACCTGGGCTCTGGCTTTAGGTTAGTCAAAAACTAGCCAAATGATATAAAGGGTAGGGGGAATTCATAGTCTCTCAGTCCCAGTTTCCTCATCTGTAAAACTAGAATGTTACCCTATCAGGGGTGTCCAGCCTTTTCTCTTTTCTGCTGTACATTGGAAGAAGAAGAGTTATCTTGGGCCACACATTAAATACACAAACACTAACAAGAGCCACTGAGCAAAAGAAAAGGTCTGTGCATTCTTTTTGCAATATCTGACAGATAATCTAAACAGTCCTCAAATAATCTGCATGTGGCCCTTGGGTCGCAAGTTGGTCACCCCTACACTACTGTCCATGTCTCTTTCCAGTTTATTATTCTATGAGCTATGAATGTAAGGAAAGCTACAAAAACCAAATTGTTGAGAGAAGATGGAACTTGCCAAGTGAGCAAAGAGTAACATAGCACTTAGGCTACAAGTAACCCTGAAACCACATAACACATATCCAACATATTGTGAAGGTCCAGCCCCAACCCTAGAAAGTTTAGGTTTCCTTGAGATCTCATAATATGCTTACGGCAGATGTCCCCACATTTGACTTCCACCTCTGGACAATTTTTTTTCACATCTCATGGTGGAATAGCTCTTTCATAATCTATCCCTATTAATACCTAATTGACCACAGACTCAAGTAAATATGAAGAGTGTAGTAATTTTTCTTCACATTAGAAAGAGATTAAGAAGCACTGAGGCTGGGTGGGGTGGCTCACACCTGTAACTGTTGCCATGTTCTGGGAGGCCAAGGCAGGAGGATCCCTTAAGTCCAGGAGTTTGAAATCAGCCTGAGTAAGAGCAAGACCCTGCCCCTATAAAAGACAGGAAAATTAGCTGTGCACTTGCCTGAAGTCTCAGCTGTTTGGGAGATTGAGGCGGGAGAATCACTTGAGCCTAGGAGCTTGAGCCTGCAATGAGCTCACTGCACTCTGCCCAGGGCAACAGAGAGAGACTCTGCCTCTCCAAAAAAAGTAGTAACAAAATTTGATTTCTGTGAACCAAACATTGGAGAAGTTGTCTTACTCAAGTATCTTTTGAGCTTTACAAAGTATGTATTAAAAGCTGACTGTAAGGCCAGGCATGGTAGCTCATGCCTATAATCTTAGCACTTTGGGAGGGTAAGCCAGGTGGATCACTTGAGTACGAAACCAGCCTGAGCAAGAGAGAGAACCCCATCTCTAAAAAATATCCAGGCATTGTGGGCTACAGGCGCCTGTAGTCCCAGCTACTTGGGAAGCTGAGGCAAGAGGATCACTTGTGCCCAAGAGTTTGATGCTGCTGTGAGCCATGATGATGCCACAATACTCTACTGTGGGAGACAAAGTAAAACTGTCTCAAAAAAAAAAAAAAAGCTAACTGTAGGTAATCTACACCATAAGGTAGGGAACTGTTGCCATCCCTTTCCTTGCCCACTGAGACAAAAAAAGGATTCACTACCTTCCCTAGGTCATACAGATGGCATTAGTGGCTAAGCCAGACTATGGCATCCACCCTTAGAATGGAAATCCTTTGCTCCTTCACCGCCCTGGACCACTCTCCACATCTAATGGAGATGTCTATACTTAGCTTGTGAACTGGCCAAAGAAAACTACAGTGCTTCTCCGGAGACTGATATAACTCAGACCCCTTTTTAGTTCTTCTGGGGTATACTGAGGTTCATTTACTAAAAGTCAGAAACACAAGCACACTCCAGATACATGTGCAGGTACAGATGGAAATTCATCAATACTGGACATTCACTGCAGTTTTGCAGAATGCTCAGAAGCATTGCCAAAGAAGGCACCACACTGATTGACCACGTAGTGTAATGGCGTACTATCAGTAAGCTGTTTTAGGTGTACCTTCACCCACACATCCAGACTTCATGGTTAGGTGTAGCATGTGCTGTCACAGGACCGTTTCCTGAGGTTTTTCTTGGTTACCATCCTCTTCTGAGACTTATGTTTATCCTGCACTTTCCATTCTAAAATTCATTTGCAAAGCCTTCTAGGCTGAAGAGTATAAATGTTTCCCCAAAGCTTCGGCATGGCCCTCTACATTCTTCTCTTTGCACTTCTGAAGACATTAGCAGAAGGGGCTCTTAAAAGGAGGACAAGTCACCTAACTATTACCTACTTACTGGAAGTTCCCCCAGGGAAAGACATTGCTCCTGCTTTCCTGGAACTTTAGAACTAGGACAATAACCTGGAATAAGGGTCCTTTTTGAAGTTGAAGTGACCATTTTGGTTACAGGGAGTGCCTCATACACCCCAGAACTCTGTCCCTGCCTAATTTCATGAGGGACATGGTGAGTTTCTCAAACTTCAGCACCAACATGGTGGCCTTGAGGGCAGAGTAGGCATTATCTCAAAAAATCCAGAGATGGCCACGACATTGGCAATGGGGTTCCTAGTCCAGTTTCTAGTGAATACCAGTATCGCTCAAAGTGGGCAACAGGAGGCTGGTTCTCACAGGGACCCGGGTGCAGCTTTGCGACCATGAGGGTGGAAGGACAGGCTGGAAAACAGTCTCGTTTGACAAATGTGAGACTGCAAGTGAGGGAGAGAGGATCCAGCTGTGTTCTCTGAAATTGAAACACTATTCCTGCACTGACAAATAAAGGAAAACCTTGGCAACTCGCTCTGCAAAGAGAGAGGGAAGAAGAGTTGATTCTGTTCTGTTAGAAATACAACCTATCACAGGACTTGAAGAATCATTTCCAGCCCTTATTAATATCTTTCTTCTGAACTGGTAAGTTCCGACAAATGTGGTGGAGCACCAACACAAGAACTTTTAAATGCATTAGTTATCCAAAGCAAAGAACTTTTAAATGCATTAGTTATCCAAAGCAAAACAGTATAAAAAGATTTTGTAAAGCAACAGATCTCTTCCAAGTGTCATTATCATACCTTGAAGTATTTTTAAAATCTAGATGCTTGACTATCAAGTTTAAATCACGTGTGTTAAAGTGATTTGTACATTATAAAGCACTGTCCACATACAAAGCATCCTTGGACCACTGAGACCACATGCAGAGAGGCTGCAGCCCTCCCCTTAGAGCCGTGTGAGGCACCTGACAAAGACCGGTGTTGCTGCTATGCTCCTTTTCTAGGACGCCTCCTTCAGTGTGCTGGGGGAAGGGGCTGCTGGCTTGGGAGCCTTGCAGGGACAGGCCAATTTAATCTAGTCACTGCTCCCAAAGGCAGGGGAAAGTAGGTCCAGTGAGAGTGCCAACTAAGGAGGAGAGTTCTGGGATGAAAATCACTTAATAGGACTATTGATCTCAGCAGGGCCCAGGTTTAGAATCAAAAAGGTACCGCTGGAAGGGACTTGGCGATGGTCTGATTCTATAACCCCTGCTTTCTATGCAGCTCAGCCATGGTGGGATGGGGTGTGACCCATTCCTTGCACAGGGCTTGCAGGAGGACAGGACTGCCCACCGCCAAGTTATGGATGGCCCTGCAGGCTCTAAGCTTCTGCAGAGGTGATGGTGTGAAGGCCCCTCTCCCTGCTGGCTTCCTGAACCTACAGAGGCAGGGTGAAGTAGCTGAGTGTGGACCTCCTCAGTGGAAAGGAGGATCAAAACAGCTCCACGAACAATTTTTTAAAAAGCTGTGCGGTGTCAGGAAGAGTGCTGGGCTCTGGAGTTTCAAAGATTCATGGGTTGAAATTCCTGTACTTAGACTGTTCCCAGAGTGGTGGGGGAGTTGGTACTGGTAAACACAGACCACCGCAGCTTTCTGCAATGGGCAGAAGGGCACTGGATGCAGTAGCCTGCCACCTACGAGTCAACACCTGAGGGTGCGCTGCAGCAGAAGGCAGGCCTCAGTTACGTGGGGAACAGAGAGAACTGCAATCTTCAAGGCCTTGCAGAGGCCAGGCAAAGGGCACCAAGACGGAAAGCAGGGATCTGGGCAGTGACCTGGGGAAACAGGTGCTGACAGCCATGTGAGGTGGACCCTAGAGCTTAGCTTCGTGCCTGTGGTGGTGAGTGGCTGGTCTCACCCTAAGACAGCAGCTTGGACTGTTAGCAGAGGCTGCAGTTCTGGAGCGTCCACCTTATTCCCTTGCCCTGTCCTCCTTCCCCCTACCTTCCCCTCCCAGCAACTTTCTGTTGTCCATGAGAGGGAGGGCAGAGGCTGCACAAAGCAAAGTTGCCTGCGGTTTCTCTTTTGCTCCCAGACTTCTCACGTCTGATCAGCTAACCACAGCTGTCATAAAATGCATCAGGTACCTCTGCTCACAGCAGGGACCTTCCTGTCCCCAACTAACAGGGAGAAAGGAGAGGTCCAGGGCAGCTTAGAGTGTCAATCACTTCAGCAGCACCAGTGGGGCAGTAAATGGGAGCTTGTAGGGCAGGACTTTGGGCTGAGTGAGCAGCTCTGCTGTGGCTGCTGGCAGGCTCTGGACCCAAGCTTGAGCATCCACCGTGTGAGGAACACACAGAAGGTGGGGAGCAGAACCAAGCACCTGGAGCTTCTTTAAGCCATTGGTAGGCTGAACTCAGTGGTGGGGCCCAATCAGTGAGGGGTCTCTGGGAATCTGAAGATGCAGTACATGATGCAGTGATGGGAGGCCCATCTACAAGCCAGCCATGATGCTCCAGGAACCCAGGGGCTGACTGGCACTCTCCTGGATCCCTTTTCTTGTTCATCTAGTGAGTGAGAAACTGATCACAGAGGCAAAATAAGTAGGTAAAGCTCTGGCATTGGTGGAGATCATCGGGGACACCCAGCAACCCCAAGGTCTTGCTTCTGACTTCCTTGTGGCCAGTCATATCCCTTCCCATTTGAGTTTTTAATTTTCCTGCCAATTCTGAACTCCACTGGATCTATGTTTTTCTTCTTGGTACTTTAACTTTTTTAATCTTATTATTTATTAATCTCCATATTTTAATCTAAGTTACTACTCTGGCCTCTTTATGAACAGAATACAAGTATTTATTTTCTTATGCAAATAATTTAAAGTGGGAGCATTTGCAAGTCTCTTTGGGATAGAAAAAAATCTGGGGATTTCTTCATGGTGAGATAGGGGGTGAGCATTTTGAATAGAATATTAAATACTCAAGTGGCATTTTTCCAACTTGTTGCTGTCCAGACAATGAAGTACCTCCTGTGTCTGCAGAAACTGTCACTGTGGAGTCTTGGTGGAAGGCTGAGTCCAGCCTTCCATGACAGATGTTGAAAAAGCTGATACTCTGTCTGCCCTCCCTGCAGAGGCCAGAGCTCAGTCACATGACCAAAGTCACATGACTCATCAGATGGGCCTGAGACTTTGATGTGGAACAAGTAACGCTAAGAAACAAGGATGGTACAGAATTCCTTCTGTTCACAATGGGTGCAGTGGTGGCTTCTGGCCATGGTAATGTCCTCCGTGCCAGGGCCCACTTCCAGGAGGTAGCACCAGCACTGTTCCTCACACAGGTGGGACTTTCAGCCACCTCATTTCTCTTGGTTTCTGCCCACATTAATAATTCTGCCTGGTTCCTGCCTTCCTCTTAATTCTGTATATCCCTTCCATAAAGTCCTCCTCTCTCGAAGATAATGAAAGTCAGCTACTATTGTGTACAAGCAAGAACCCTGACTGATACAAGTGCCAAGGGATTAATAGGGCCAAGTGCTAACTTAACACTGGCCAGTTTTGTCCAGAATAAAGATACCAAAATTTTAAAGGAGAATGGCTAAGGAAATTATCCAAGTCATAAAGTTAATTAATTCTTGTATAATAAATCTATTTAATAATATATAATTACTGTGTAATTATATTATTAACTAGGCAGGGGTCACCAATTACACAGATGACAATTTGTGATATTTAGTATATAAATCCTTCTGAGAAAAGTATCTGTTTCTGATTTATTCCTGCATCCTCCATCTTATAGAGTCTTATACATCATAGGCACTGAATACTTATTTGTTGGTAAAACAGATGAATGATGAGGTGTTGTTACATATGGTATAAATAAAGATGGGTAAGAAGGGTATATTGAATTTTTCTATAAGAAATATTAGTATATAACATACTTTTTTTTTTACTAATCCAAAGCAAAAAATCATTCCCCCTCTCTTCTTTTAACATATAGTAGATTCTGTATAGTTGACCATCTCTCTACATTGACCACCTTCTTAAGTTGACCTAATTTTCACAGACCATACATGTACCACATGTATGTATCAGTATAGTTGGCCTAGTTCCTTATTTTGAATATCTCTGTATGTTGACGGCTTGTTACAATCCCTTGGAGGTCAACTTACAGAGGTTCTACTGTATTTAATGAGTACCTACTATGTGATAGATGCTCCAAGTGAAGCAGTGAGTAGCTCAGAGAGGGCCCATGTTCTCACGAAGCTTATTTTCTTATGACAGAGAGAATAATGGGGGAGGTTGGGGATACAAATAATAGTAAAATGAACAAATGTGAAATAATTTCAGATAAAGATAAACACAGTGGTTTGAGTGATCATGTTGGGAGAAGAGGGGGTCTATTCTAGATCAGGTAAGCCACAGAGGTTGCTCTGGAGAAGTATGTTTGACTGATAAAAGGAGAGATAGCTTTGTATAGATTTGAGGGGACAGTTTCAGCAGAGGGAATAGTAATAAGAGTAATGCAAAGGCCTCAAGGCTGAAAAAAATATACATATTTGAGGAACAGAAAGAATGCTGGTATAACTAGAGTGTGCTGCCAAGTGAGAAATAATAGGGGATTGTAGGAGATAAGGAACCCCAAGTGGGTGGGAAGAGTTATGGAAGCTCCTGCAGACAACAGGAGCCACAGGAGGATGTTAAAGAGGGGAATGGCATAGTTTGGATTATGGCAAAAATACATACCACACATACATACATACAAATAAAATAAAATGGAACACTTTGAAGTATGGAGAATAGACAATGACTCTCAATTGGAGACCACTGCAGAGGTCTGTGTAGGCAATGATGGTGGCTTCAGCAAGGGTGGTAGGCGTGGGATACGGGGAAGTGCTGCTACAATAATATCAGCAAATGGGCTTTAAAGTCAATAAATGAGTGTTTAAAAAATGTATATTTGACAGATAACCACTTGTCCTGGAGAATAAGACTGTATTACAGATCTCAAAATACTTGCTTAGCATGATTAATGTGAATAGACAGACTGGATAGTTCAGCTCCTAATATGGATTACAGGGCCAAGACCCCACAGCTGTTCTCCCAAGAAGAGAACTGGGTCACACTATTTGCGAGCACCAACCGTGTACATCTCTTTTCAAGTTTGCACTCAGTGACATCACCCTAGTAGCCTAAAATCAGCCACAGCCAGAGTATTTACACCACGGAAACAGGCAGATGCTATAATCAAGCCTTACAGGACACCACCAGAACAGGCTATTAAACATTAACCGGCACACCTTACTAATGGAGATGAAGGAGGTCCCAAAGGTAGTTTAAATGAAATCCTTGACCCAAGTCACATTCAGAAGGTCCTGCAGAACCAGGACAATGAATATCTCCTATTACACTAAAGACACCCAGATGTTAAAAGTCTCTTAGATCTTCAAACATGTTACCATTTGAATATTTAGTTCACTGGATCCATGGTTTAATTTGGACATCATTGTCCTCAATTGTGACAATGAAAAAAAAGCCTGTTACATCAAGATTATAGTGCTCTTAAAATCCAAAAAAGTCAACAATGAAAACAGAAAAGGGCAATTTATCTTTCAAATGTTACTTAGAAAATTCTGAGTGATGGCACCAGACTCAAGGTGGCCTACAGACACAGGGTGTCTAAGTCTTATGGAGGCTCAGTCTGGCTAGACTCTTAAGGAGGGGTCTGCCCAAACTTTACATGAGAGTCTGTCTGAATATCTCTCATGCTCATCTTCTTAAAGCAAATTGAAGACACATTTTGGATTTTCAAACCATACTGAAGTTCAAATGACATAATAATTTTGTTCTTTAATCATAAACCATGCTCAGTAATCATTTCAGTTAGTTCACAACTTGATAAATTTCCCTCTAAAATATAAATCAAAACAGCCTTTCTGTAAGTCCTGTTTAATACTTTGACAGGACTTCATTAAAATTCCTCAAATGACATTAATTTATCTCTATTGTATATAATTTATTAGAAAGAGAATTAAAAATAATATAGACAGGGTTTCACTGGAATTCCACAAATATGATTCTATTTATCTCTACTATATGATATATTAGGAAGAGAATTAAGAATAATATATTTAGGCTGGGTAAATCATGCCTGTAATCTTAGCACTTTGGGAGGCTAAGGTGAGAGATTGATTTGAGGTTAGGAGTTTGAGAATAGCCTGAGCAAGAGTGAGACCTTGTCTCTAAAAAAAAAGAAAAAGAAAAATTTGGCCGGCCTGGTAGCATATGCCTGTAGTCCCAGCTACTTGGTAGGCTGAGGCAAGAGGATTGTTTGAACCCAGGAGTTTGAGGTTTCTTTGGGCTATAATTATGCCACTACACTCTAGGTGGGGTGACAGAGTGAGAATCTGTCTCTCTCTCTATATATATGTTTATTTATATAAAGGACTCTAGGAAAATTAGATTATATATACAATGTCTATTCAGAAAATACTACTATACCTAAGAACCTAGGGAAAAAAACATCCCCAGAAATCTTTGGACATTAGAGACAAATTCAACAATAATCTTTTGGTAAATGCATCTGTTATTCTTTGATAGCATAACTTTTAGGTTTGTTTTGCATAAACAAATGAATAAATCTGCTATAAGGCTACTTAAATTTGTCCTTTGAATAAACATGAAATATGTTTTTCTCCCTTGAGAGCAGGTTACTTAGCTGATGGTCACCAAATCTCTAAATTACATATAGTAACTCAAAGAAGGGTCCACTATGTGTTTATCATTACAAAGCATTAGCTCCTGTGGCATTAGTGAGGCAAGATGGCCGAAAAGAAGCCTCCTATGGCTTTCCCTCTGCAAGAATGCCTAATTCAACAACTATCCATGCAAGCAAGCACCTTCAGAAGGATGAAAAATCAGGTGGTTTTAACATTTTATCTTGGAAAGAGGCACTCAGAAGGACAGAAAAGACAGTCTTGCATTGTCTCTACCATCCCCCAAACCCCTGTACTGCTGCACCAAGTGGAGAGAGAATGTGTGTCTGACAATGAAGTGACGCGGGCTTCTAGTTGAAATTCAGAGCCACTATAGAACAGCGGAGAATTCTGGTGCCCAGGGAGGGAGCATTTTGACCAGCCAGCCAGAGGAAAATGCTCCTACCTCAAACCTGAGTTCCTGCTGGCCCACCTACTGGTAGACAAAGAGCAGGCTGAGCCTTGGAATAAACTTGAAAGGCTATTGGGCCACAAGGGCCACTTGGGCAGTTCCTGTTGCTGTGCTGGCTCAGAGCCAGTGGACTTGGAGTGCATGTGACTCAATGAGACACAGCAGCTGTAGCCAAGCTAGTAACTATTTTACCCTTCCCGCAATTCTAGGCAGCTTGGCACAGGGAGATTCTCTTCCACTTGGGGAAAGGAAAGAGAAGAATTCAGAGGACTTTGTTTTACAACTTGGGTATCAGCTCAGTCACAGTAAAATAAAGTACCAAGCAGAATCCTGGATGGTATTTCTGGATCCACCCTAGGCCAGAAGGAAACATGCTGCCTTGAAAGCAAGGACCTGGTTCTGGCAGGATTCACCACCTGCTGACTAAAGAAGCGTTGGGCTTTAAATAAACATCAGAGGTAACTAGGCAACAGTCACCACAGGTTTTGAGTGACAGTGGGCTGGCTTCAGGTGTGAACTGGCACTGCTGTCCACAAGGAGTGCCCACATCACTCCTCCCCCAACTCCAGCAGCCCAGCACAGAGAGTGAGGGAAGAGAGTGAGAGACTTCGCCTGGTAATCCAGCGAATACTCCTGTATCTTACCCATACTCACCAACATGGTACGACTAGATATCTTGGGGCAGCCCCAGTGCTGATATGACTGCAGTGACCAAAGATTTAGACCACAACATTCAATTCTCTTTGAGTATCTTGAAAGCCTTTTCAAGAAGGACAGGCTTAAACACAGATTAAAATAAATACCTAAAGTAATTCTTATTTTAGTAATTTATTTTATAGTATTAAAATAAATACCTAAGTAATTCTTCAATGCCCAGACTCTGATGAACATCCCTAAGTATGAAGAACATTCAGGAAGATGCGACCTCACCAAATAAACTAAATAAGATATTAGTGACCAATCCTAGAGTGAGAAAGATAGGTGACTTTTCAGAAAAAGAATTTAAAATAGCTGTCCTGAAAAAGCTCAATGGCAAAGATAACATAGAGAAAAGAATTCAGAAGGCTATCAGAGGAATTTAACAGAGTTTAAAACAATAATTTAAAAAGCAGAAATTTAAGAGCTTAAGAATTCAATTGACAAACTGAGGAAGGCATCAGAATCTCTCAACAGCAGAATTGACCAAAAAGAAGAAGGAATTTAGTGAGCTCGAAGACAGGCTATTTGAAAATACACAGTCAGAAGAGGAAAAAAGAAATAAAGAATAGCGCATATCTACAAGATTTAGAAAATACCCTTAAAAGAGCAAATCTATTGATCTTAAAGAGGAGGTAAAGAGAGACAGATTGTTCATTCAAAGTTCATTCAAAGAAGTAATAATAGAGAACTTCCCAAACCTAGAGGAAAAGATCAATATTCAGGTATAAAAAGGCCATAGAATACCAAGCATATTTAACCTAAACAAGGCTACCTCAAGGCACTTAATAATAAAGCTTCCAAAGGTTATGGATGAAAAAACATATAAAGGAGTCGCAATACATCTGGCAGCTGACATCTCAGTAGAAATCTTACTGGGCAGGAGAGAGATGCATGATATAGTCAAAGTGCTGAAGGAAGAAACTCTTACTCTTAGAATATTATAACCTGCAAAAATATCCTTTAAACATAAAGGAGAAATAAAGACTTTTCTTTATTAGAGAAACAAAAGTTGAGTGATGTCATCAACTCTAGACCTGTCCTATAAGAAATGCTAAAAGGAGTTCTTCAATCTGAAAGAAAAAGACATTAATAACAATAAGAACTCTTCTCAAGGTATATAATTCACTGGTGTTATTAAGAATACACATAGAGAATGTGGTATATAAACCATTTATATCTTGAGTAGAAAGACTCAAAGACAAACCTATTAAAAGTAACAACTGTTTGAGAGATAGTATAAAAAGATATAAATGAGAAAACAGAAAGTTAAAAAGTGTGGATGGGGATGGAGTTAAAGGGTAGGATGTGTGTTAGATTTCTCTGTTTATTTATATTTTTGTAAGCAGAGCTGTCATATGTTTAAAATAACTGGTTATGAAATATTTTTTGTAAGCCTGAGGGTAACTTCAAATAAAAAAACCTACAATAGGTACACAAAAAATGAAAAGCAAGAAATTAAAACATACAACCAGAGAAAAATCACTTTAAACAAAGGTAGACAGGAAGGAAGAAGGAACAGAGGACCACAAAACAACAAGCAATCAAATACCATGGCAGTAGTAGGTCTCATACCTATCAGTCAGTAATAACATTGAATGTGAATGAATTAACTCTCTGATCAAGAGACACAGAGTGGATGAAGAGATAAAACAAACAAACAAAAAAACACAAGAGCCAATTATATGTGTGTTTCTGCAGGAAACACACTTCACCTGTAAAGACACAGATAGACTGAAAATAAAGGGACAGGAAAAGATATTCCAGGCCAATGGAAATGAAAAATGAATATGAGTAGTGATACTTCTATCAGATAAAATAGATTTCAAGACAAATACCATAAAAAGAGACAAAGAAGGTCATTATATAATGATATAGAGGTCAATTCAGCAAGAGAATGTAACAATTCTAAATATTATGCACCCAACACTGGAGCACCCAAATATATAAAGCAAATATTATCAGAGCTAAAGAAGGAGGTAGATCCTCAATACAATAAACACTGGAGTCCTCAACACTCTACCAGACAGAAAATCAACAATGAAACGTTGGACTTAATCTGCACTATGCATCAAATGTACCTAATAGATATTTATAGACTATTTCATCCAACAGCTACAGAATTCATGTTCTCCTTAGCTCATAGATCATTCTCAAGGATAGAACATATGTCACAAAACAAGTCACAAAAAAACTGAAATCAAGTATTTTCTCTGACCTTAATGGAATTAAACTAGAATCAGTAACAAGAGGGACACTAGAAAATATACAAACACATGGAAACAGTATGCCCCAAATGACCAGTGTGTCAATGAAGAGATTAATAAGAAAATTAACAAATTTCTTGAAACAAATGAAAATGAAAACACAACATATCAGAACCTATGGTATACAGCAAAATCAGTAATAACAGGAAAGTTTATAGTAATACTACATTTAAAAAATAGAAAAGCTTCGAATGAACAACCTAATAATGCATCTCAAAGAAGTAGAAAAACAAAAGCAAGCCAAACTGAAAGTTAGCAGAAGAAAGGAAATAATAAAGATCAGAGCAGAAATAAATGAAGCTGAAACAAATAAGTACAAAAGATCAATGTAACAAAAAGTTGTTTGTTTGTTTTTTAAGATAAACAAAATAGACACACCTTTAGCCAAATTAACAAAAGCATTACCCGTTGTAATCTGATTAGGCTATGTTTGCCGACCGTCTGCCTACCATATACTACTCTTTTACTAGTCTCTAACATTAAGTCATTGGTTAATGAACTAGTTGTTTTCAAAATACTACCTAACAAAAGGAAGAGAACCACACACTGGTTCTCTCAAAGTGTGTTTCCCCCAGACCAATTGCATCAGCATCATCTGGAAATGGTTAGAAATACAAATTTGGGCCTTAACCCAGATCCACAGAATCAGAAACTCTGGGGCCGGGGTCTAGCAATTGAGGTTTTAGTGCGACCTCTAGGTAATTGTGATGTATGTTGAAGTTCGAGAGCAACCAGTCCAGATAACTTAAGATTTAACTGCTGATTTCCTAACATATAATTTGTTGGCTACATAGAAACACACTTGAGTATGAAAACAATACCATCAATAATTATGCAGAAACAGAAGCATCAATCAGGACTATTCTTGTTGAAGCTGCAGTTCCTCTGGGTTCTATTAAGACCTAAAAGACTATCTATCATATGGGATCTGGACCAACTAGTAAGTGATTGAAACAATTCTGAAATAGCATTTGGGCAGCCTCTCTAGGTTAGAAACTCCCATTTACATGGGTAAAATTGTGAGAGGATGATTCTGAGGTATCATCTACTAGGAAGTCATTATCATTCTGGTCACTTTGCCAAATGCTTATAAAAATGGGTTTCAACACATTTCTCCTGGGAGTGGCCCATACCCATGACTCCTGCTTGATTATTACCCATTCTCTCCTTTAGTCTTAATAAAATTAATAGATACTAATATTCCCCTAAAACTTTTAATTCCAATGACCTTCATCTGGAAAATCCATGTTTTCCCCTTAGGCTTTTATCCCTAGCTTATCTACTGGTTGCTAAGTTGTCCCAAAAGGCCATTGCCAAAGAGCCACAGAATACTCACAGCAGCTCTTCAAAGTTAGCACAACACAGAGGCCTAACAATAAGTTCAAAGTTAAGCCAGGCTGCACCAAAGTGATCTTGCACTCAGACCAAACTTTCTCATTAACATCAAAGATCTAAAAACTCTTTACTAGATTCTTCAAATAGAGCATCCTAGGATGCTGAATAAAAAATCTGAACTGAGTCCAAACCAACATATTCTTCTGGGATGGGGGCAAGCAGGGTGCGATGTCAAAACGGGACTGAACCCTAAGTGAGATGATGGCTTTGCACAGTATGGCAGTGCCTGCTGTCTCGCTGGCTCTGGGATGTGGACCTGCTACAGCTGTCAGCCAGAGCAGTTTAACACACGTGCAATGTGGAAACCATCGTTGATCACCCAGGAGGTACTGCATTTATAATTTCTGTGCAATTTCATAAATGAATTCCCCATGTTTTAAACCGAACCTATTTGGTTTTATGCATTTTACACATTTTTCTCTTGAAACATTTCACTAATTATTTGTTTTTATGAATTATCAGACTTAAGAAAATTGAAGCAGATACGGAAGCAATTCACTACAGGTAAAATGCATTTCCAATATATGACGGAGCCAGTTAGATGAAACAATGCTTTGTTATGAGAGGCTGCTGCACACAAGGGCTCTGTGCTGGTGAAGCTCAGATGCAGCCCTGAGACATCTTAGGACACTGCTTACCAATTCGACTGCACACATCTCGAGAGGGGACAGTTCCCATAGTCTCATGGCCAATTCCTAACCTCATGTTTCTTCTCCAATTTGTTTCTGCCTCTATGTGCTTCTTCTGATCCAATGACTCCCAGGTCTGTCACCCTCCCTGGCTGGGGCACTACTGTATAGTAAATAATTCGACTGGTCTTTGTTCCTGGTTCCCGGGAAGAAATCCTAAAGGTGGAGTGTCTCAAGTTATGGAAGTATCTTTGTTATTTATGAGCCCCCCCTTTATGCTAATGAGGTAAATCCTTCTGGGCACCCAGATAGCTTCAGGAGGGATGTGTGTATGTGGAGGGGTTGGGGTTAGTTACCAGAAAGACCAAGCACACATAATTATAAGGCTAGGACCCTGAGCTGGCCTAACCTCTGCAAAGGTGAGGGAAACTGAAGATCAAGTGCCATCCCATAATAAATGATTGCATCAGTCAGGCCTATGGGAACCAATGATCGCTTCTATCAGGCCTATGGGAACCAATGATTGCATCAATGAGGCCTATGGGATGAAACCTTAAAAAAACTCTGGGACACCACTGGGGCCTGGTAGAACTTCCTGGTTGATGAACACACTGATATGGAGGAATGAAGACACACTCTGGTTCCATGGGAGCACCATGTTCCCCCTCAGACCTTGCCTTGTGTGTCTCTTTATTTAGCAAATCCTTCTGATTTATATCTTTGTAATCGTAAGTATTACGAACTCAGTGTTTTCCTAAGTTCTGTGAGTTGTTACAGCACATTCTTGAACTTAAGGAGGTCATGGAATTCCCCAAATTTATATCCATTCTCTCAAAAGTGCAGTAGCTTGGGGACCCCCAAAGCGTGGGCTGGCATCTGAAGTAAGGGCAGTCTGGTTGGGATCATGCCATCTTGCTAATGGGGGTCTGCACTAATTCTGGGTTATTAGAGCCAAAACTGAATTGAAGTGTAGCTAGTTGGGGTTGAAACTGAATAGCTGGTGTCAGAACAGACCTCTGGCTGTGATTCTTGTGGCCATCAACTACTGCAGGTGGCCAAAGGGCAGTGTGTCCACGGCGGCAATAATGAGGAAGCATCAGGGTACCTAGCTCAGGTTCCTGGGGTCACTGGGTTACTGTTGCTAACTGTGGCAGGACTGAGACCCACAGAGACATTTGAGTGGACTATTCCAAAGAGAGCTGCAGAAGATAAAACATTCTAAGAGACCTGCAGCCATTTACATATTTATGACATAAGCATTCAAGGAAGGAAAGATTCATCTAGAGTCTATGGATAAAGAATAAAGTAGCTCTCCCTGATTTTTCCTGAGGCTTGAGCAGGAAAAGGAGGCTGTTGGATTGTGATATTATGTAAGTTCTGTCTTTTTCCCCTTACCTATTCCACATAAGGAGTTAGGAACGATTTGAAAGCCATCAGTCTGGGAGTGCTCTGTGGATTAAATAACTTCCTCTCATATGTTCTACCCATTTCCTTGTCAGGAGTGACAACAAATAATTGATGTTGGGCATTTCTTAGAATCCATAACAAACAAATAAACAAAAAAACCCAAATGATATATTTTTAAAAATGAATTTTTCTAGAATAAAATCTCAACTTTTTTTCTCTGCCCAGGAAGGGGTCTTGTATGATTCTAGCATTTATCCTGTCCCTCGTCTCCCCAGCATCCTTGGCTACCATCTGCCACTGTTGCTAGCCCAGCCACCTGAGACATCCTGCTGGTCTTCTCCCTGGCCTAATTCATTCCTGTGGCTTGGTCACTTACTCCATCACAGTCTATGTTCCAACATTACCCCTCTGAGAGGCTGCCCCAGGACACCCTACCCAACACACCCCATTCCTCCATTCCTTTAGCTTACTTGGTTTTCCCTCATCATATAGCATTGCCTACAACATAATATTATTTATCTCCAACAACAGAAAGCAAGTTCTAGGGGGCCAGGGCTTTGTTTTTCTGGTTCCTAGAGCCTAGACATGTCATAAGTTTTCAACAAGAGCTAGCTGAATAAATGAACGAATATAGAGGCCAAAATGGGGGAAAGTGCCCTGCCACTGCCACTTCATGTTTTTCATGGGCATGGAGGTAAAAGTGCAAGGCAAAGTGACCTGTGCCATGCTAGGAAGGTCTATGCACCATGCTAACACTAACCAAGGTGAAACCACCCTCAAATGGGAGGATGCCCAACTATCCAGAGACCCAAGAAAATAGGCTACAGTTGAAAAGGCAGGAGTCTGAAGGCAGCCCCACCTGAGCCTGAGTCCCAGCTTCACTTCTTATTAAGTATGTGATCAGAGATAACTATTATTTAAGTTTCTTCTTCTGAAAATGGGGACATAATGTCAACCTTTGAGGATTTTGTGCCACAATTTAATCAAATGGTGTAGAGTAACTAGAGCAATGCCTTTCCCTGGGGGAGAAAGCAAGCTAGTATTTATGACAGGCTCGGGGTGGGAGGAGAAGGGAAGAGGGTTGGGGCAGAGCAGCGTAGGTGAATCATGTGGGAACATATGTTTTGGGCCAAAGCACAAGCAGAGTGGGAGGGATGACCTGTAACTGGCCTTATGACATCCCTAAAGTTAACACATTTTCAGAGACATGTATATGGAGTCACCCTGATATGAGTTTTTAAAATCTCCCCACACTGATTGCAATCTGGGGGTTTCCATTCACTCTGCTCCAGCCCACCTCTTGGTCACTCTGTGGGAAGGAGGAGCCTGTTCAGCTTTTCCATAGCCTTAAATATAATCTCTACAGGTCCATGCCCACTTTAGAAATGTAAACTCCTCAAGCTGCCATGGTTTTTAAGATCTATTGTTTGAAAATCTCCGACACACATAGAGAAGAAGGAGGCCACCAGAGGATGGAAGGATTCTATTTTTGTCTTAGGTTCTTTGCAAGGACAGTCTGTGGTCAGGCTTCATAGGGGTGGTGCCCACACGTTCAGAACTGACCTGTTTGTGTATCTGGATTGCTGCTCGGAAAGAAAGCTCTAAGGCTTTGTTCCAGGGTATCTGTAGCCCTCTCATATTTTACTAAACACACTATTAATCCTCTTTTACTTCCTCCTACATTATTTATCTCACCAGAGGGGCTCAGAAAACCACTTTCAGAGGGAAGTTCATCTCTTCCCTCTCCCACTTTGGCCTCACCAGTTCCGCTCTACAAAGCTGCTATGTTGGAGAAGTCATTATCCTTGGCTCTACCTGGTTCCAAAGCCCATGGTCATGCTATGAATTGTGCCAAGGAAGCCCTAAGACCCATAACTAAGCCTTGCCATAACTTTGTGCTTGAAAATCAGATGATAGGAGATGCCTGAAGTTTGGCCTGGTTTGTGGCTTTTACACCCTTCCAGCAAATGCTGTCTACTCAACTTCAGAGCTGACAAGGCTTTTTAGTGCTCTAATGAACAGAATTTATTTGGATTTAAAATGTATCACCAGAAATGGAAAATTGATGATCTTGCCAGTGTTAGTGGCCAAGACTTTCAAGGTTCCTGTTGAGCTTAAATTCATCATTAGCCCTTCAATAGCTGTTCTGTTATATCCTGTAAATATATTCCTTTTTTCTTTTTACTAATAAGATTTTAACATAATGTGACCACATCTTTGTGTGACTTTTAAAAAAGTCTTTGGGCGATATTTTAAAAACACATTATATTTATCACCCCGAAGTTTCATAATATTTTGCAAATAGGGTACTTATTTGAAATTTAAGATAATGTTATCAAAACTTCACCTTTAATTGGGTTGAAAGTTGAGGTTTAAATTAACAATCAGGTTATCATTTAAGGTTGGGTCATTTACATTTAATATAAGATTTATCATAATTTCCCCTCATTTCTGATTTTAAGACTAATCTGCATTCCTCCCCCAGCCTTACCCCATTGCATTAAACTCTTTTAATGAACATTGTGGGAATAAAGCTGGCAATACAATTATACAATGCAACTTGTATTGGTTTAGATTATACACAATTACCAACTGCTTCAGGCATAAAAATAACCTAATTATTTTAATCTAAGATACAGTTGCCTTTAGGTTAATGTGATGTATAAAAACAAGATTTACAAAAACAAACCAAAAAATAGATTATTTACCATTCATTGACAAAGGATAATTTCCTAAAGGAATAATCACCATGTTTCTTTAGGTAACAATTTCCTTGAGTACACTGAAAATATGATTCAATTTTCAACACAAAATGCATTATATGCAACATTTCACCAACTTGCCTAGTGTCAAAAGTGAGGCAAAAATTATTTTGATGTGTACTATTAGGTTAAGCAGCACATTTAAAAAAATCTTATTTATACTGACTACCATTTTATTGCAAAGTCAAATTTTATAGGATGAAGGTAGTTGATGCAATTCACAGAGTAAATTTTCTACTTGCCAAAGCCTACTTTGAATACAGAAGTCTTCTGTTATTCTCTGATTCACAATAACACCACATTATTATATAGAATGCCATTATAATAAATACACTTAGGATGGTTGGACCAAAGTTCTTTTGATATGCCCAACTTCCAAGTGGCTTGGGGTCCAAAAGTTGGAGAGCACTGTGTTCCCAGGCTTCAAGCTGGGGGTCAAAGTGCTAAGCTCTATTAAGCAGGATGGACTCCTTGGCTTCATCTACCACACTGGACATGTCTCTCAGAGGTGGCCACTGGCAGTTTATCTCCAGGCTGAACTTAAAATAAAACCCAGAGCTTGCAGGGATCCAAAAGAAAACAAATTGAAATCTCTCTTCTAGGGCATGAGTACCAAAAGAGTATCACAAAAAACACATCTTTCTACCTTTCCCTAGGTCACAAGCATCTGAAATCTGGACTACTCAGTTTTTTTCTTAGCGTCCAGCAAAAGCTCACAATGCAAGAATGTGGATTGACTTCTACAGTCGTTTCTCTCCCACTTGCTTTTTTCACTTAGTCACTACTTACAATCGTGTTTTTCTTACTGCTCTTATACAGTGCTGCTGGGACTCTTATCACAAACTGTTCTTCTGCTCAAACACCGCTATTTCCTAACACACCACATCAAAACATTTTGCTCTCTTGGCATAATGTTAACGCCCAACCATTATCTACCTACCTAACCTATTTACAGGGATCTTCTCTTCTGCTCAGAACCTTCACTCTCCCCAATGACCTCTTTGTAGTGTAGTTGAAAGAATACTTAACTGGGGAACAAAATATGGGGAACCTACTGGCAGGTGATCTTGGAGAAATCCCTTTTGTTCCCAGATTGTTCCTTGGGGAGGGATTCTTGAGGTAAGTTGGGAGACTGGCCCAGTTCTTGGCAACCGTAAGATTCTTAAGCCTATGCTTTATCTTTTAACCCCTACTTGGATTTGTGGGCATGAGATTGATTGAAATATGTATGAAAGGAAAATTGCTTTGCTCTTTGAGGTTTTTTTGTTTTTTTTGTTTTTGTTTTTGTATGCAGTCTCACTCTGGAGGGGTTGGAGAGCAGAGGCATGATCAAAGCTGACTGCAACCTTGAACTCTTGGGCTCAAGCAATCCTCCTACTTAGCCTAAGTAGCTAGGACTATAGGCACATGCCACTATGCCTGGCTAATTTTTCTATTTTTTTAAGAGACAAGGTCTTGTCATGCTGCTCAGGCTGGTCTCGAACTCCTGGGCTCAAACCATTCTCCTTCTGAAGCCTCCCAAAATGATGGGAGCATAGGTCTGAGCCAATGTACACAGCCACAGCCTTGAGCTTTTTGAAGGAGCTTTTTAAAATCAGCACCTTTTCAATCATGTAATATGTCAAAAGTTCAATTGCTCTTTAACATTGAATATCTCATTTTATTCTCTCATGAACCCTGTGAAGAGCAGCCCCAATTGTCTCCAAAACACAAGAAGGAAACTAAGGTACACAGCCATCACAGTATAAACAGACCACGAACAAGTCAAAAAGTTTTTGATTTCCAGGCTCCAAGACTTTGTCTGGAGCTCATGGCTTTTGTGATCTTTTCTTAGAAAGGAGTCCCACCAATTCCTCTAAGTATGTAGATACTTCTAAAATACTTGATGTTAGACTTAAAACTCAACTAATGATACAGGAAATGAAATGTGTATCAAGATACCTTAAGGATAAAATGTCTCCCAGATCAAAGAAAGACCCAAGTGTTAGTGGAATGAACACATCTAAAGGCAATTCTGTCAATCAGGGGGACTGCGCTGGG
Organism: Arctocebus calabarensis; assembly: GCA_963573935.1. Lineage (NCBI taxonomy): Eukaryota > Metazoa > Chordata > Mammalia > Primates > Lorisidae > Arctocebus > Arctocebus calabarensis. Next base: position 28,234 of record CAUYON010080014.1, read on the forward strand.
CAGCAGGCAGTGAGGGGCAGGATGCGGCAGAATGGGCTAGGGTGCCCGGCACACCCTAGGGATATTTGATTAGGGCCTGCACATTCCTCAAGGAAGATACTATGTACAATGAGAGTAATAGTAAAAATAAGTTAGGATGATGGGTCAGGCACTGTCACTTTTCATTTATTATCTCAATGTATGTGAGTGACTCCACCACCTTCATTATCTTCTGTCAATGCTGAATTCTTCTCTGTAGCACCCATTGCCATCTAGCAGACTCTATTATTTACTAATTTTATGGATTGCCTGCATATTAGAGTATAAGCATCGTGAGGGTGGAGATTTTCGTGTGTTTTGTTTATTGCTATTCTGGGACATGTGCCTAAAATAATGCCTGGCACAGGGCAAATACTTAATACATAGTTGGTAATGAATGAATAAATGAATAGACATTCACAACAACACTAATGTAGGTACTGTTCAGTGTTTTCCAAGGTCACAGAGCCAGGAACTGGTGAAGCCAGGCGTCACACACGTTTCAAGCTCTTGTCTAAACTCCTCTAGACTCTAGCTGTGCATGGTGATGGGGTCACACCAGTGTATCTCATCTGGTCCAGTAAACATGCAAATCTTCAAATCATATGATCAGCTAACTCCATTTGCTCTCAACTTCTGCTCATTAAGCAACCTTCTGATTATAATCTGGCTTCTCAGTTAAAATTACCCTGAGTGGGTATGTGTCTCCTGTGTTTGGAAATTGGAATTTATCTTGCTAATCAACACACAGGCATTCTGATTCATCTACCTCTCTGTCTTTTGACCCTGGTCAGGGTGTTTCTCTACCCTAAACCCATTCTGTCTGCCCTGGTGACATTCTAGGATCTGAGTCTGCAAAGGTTGGCACTGAACTTGGACCTTTGTCACGTAAAAGAGAGCCCGTCTGGGGCACTGCCCTGAGAGGCAATCTGGTGATCTGCGAGTCAGCCTCCCTGTGTGGTAACTCAGATCCACTCATTCTATTTTTAGCAAAGCAGTATTCTGTCTACAGTTATCTGATATAATTTGGGAATGACAGCGTGGAACATGAATTGTGAAACAAAGCTCCTTGGTATCACACTGGCCTAGAGTACAAAAGGCAGGCACATTTTATTTCAGAGTTTACTAGGAAGGTTGAACTGGAAACTCCAGGCAAATCAGACAATTTCCATGTCTGGGCACAAAGGACTCGAGGAGAGGAAAATGAACAATGTCACTACAAAGAATGAAAATTTAATTTGAAGCTTAGTGATTCCTGAAGCCTGGGTTACCAAACAATATTTTTAATATAAAAGGAGGCACTGTGTATTTCCCAAACATGTGAGGGTTCAAGAAATGGAACTTCTGCAACTGTAATTCCAGGAATCATTTTCTTCTGAAACTGTAATTTTTTCCTTGACACACAGTATCCTCAGACTTATGACATATGAGTTCAGAAGTAATAGATCAGAATTTTCATTAAGTACACATGGCATCCTTGAAATGTTGAATTGTTCGTGCTTGTTTACCATTATATATCTGAGTTTACAGTTTTAGATCCTAAAATAAATTTGCTTATCTGCACATTTATTCTCTAAGTTAAATGGAAAAGAAGATGTTTTCTATGGAAAAGAAATTGTGCATAATATTTGCATACTATTTTAAGGAATAAAATGTTCTAATTAAAAAGCAATTCTACCACTTAAAGGGTTTATGTAGGATGCTTGTTAAAAACAATTCTGTCAGATGAAGACAATGCCAGGGGTAAGTTCAGCTAAGGTGTTCAGATAGAAAAGACAATAATTGTGCCAAGGGAAAACTGACACAAAGCCTGATCCAGCTGGTGCTAGCTTAGAAACCATTTCCTATTTGAATATTATTAAAGTATTATAGTGTTATCCTTGCACATTGTCAAATTTACCATGAAAACTATAAATTATTTTAAACCAGAAAATAAAAATATTACAGAGGATTTCTTTAAAAAGACACAGAAGAGGAATCTATTTTAAAGTAATTACCAGTTAAACATCCTCTTGTGCTTGCTGACAGGTTTTCAGTGATTATGCAACAAATGTTCTTATTTTCCTACATCAGTTGGTCTCTTCATGTAACAGTGCAGCCTGCTTTCCTTGTTCGCTTTGCAAACTTTAAAGACATTGCCCACGTGATGTAGAAAATGTAGTTTCTGCTAGCTTAATGGCTAATTACAGCAACAGGAGGGAGAAATAAGAAAATCCAGTTAAATTGCACATAAGTAATGAAGGGCTATGTGAACTTCTACTACCATTTCACATCTTGTGCAACTGTTCTTTAATCACAGCCTTTGCCAACAATTCCTTTTGCTAATTTTAGTTTGGAATTTTGGTGCTTATACTTCTCTTATTTTGCAGGAAGTGTCTTCAGATTGATATTCCTCAGGGATGTCTTTATCAGGACCTACCAAATGATGGTCCTAAATCTGCTCTTTCTTCATAAAATACATTTTTTGGTCATTATTGGAATAATTCAGATACAGTCTATCGAGTTCTTCTCCACTGTTGCTTTTAGGATAGGAAGACTAAACAGATGCAAGTTTTTAGGAGCTATTCCTCCTCCTGTTGTAGAGCCCTATTTATATCCATCACAGGAGGGAAGCACCCACTTGATCTGGGAGGGTGCACTTTGCTTGAATGCTTGAATGTTCCCTTTTGAGAAACAACAATAAAAACAACCTGTGGAACAGTCACTTCTTGAAAGGATGCCTATATGGTAGTTCCAAAACCATAAAGGAAAAAATGTCATTTTGCCCTTTCTGCTAATTTTGGAAGAATAAATTTTCTGGTCTTATAAAAAATAACATTACGACTTCTTTTCCACAGAGAACAGAGGAGAGAATGAGATGATTACTTGGTCCATCAGAAAAATCACCCAGATGCCATCTGAACTTGGCTTGATTAAAAATAATATGTCAACTGTGGGCTTTGAGGGTTATTTGAAACCTCAGCTTCTCACAAATTTTCAACTATAATTTCTTTTTTTTTTTTTTATTGAATCATAGTTGTGTACATTAGTTCAACCATGGGGTACAGTGTGGGGGCTTCACATGCAATCTGAGATATTTTATCAACCTGATTGACATACCATTCATGATATTTTCTCGTTTACTA
>CAUYON010080017.1:0-10922 GCA_963573935.1 Arctocebus calabarensis
GTGGGGGTGAAGGAAGGGGAGAGCAGAGAGAAGAAGAATGAGGGAGGGATGGGGAAAGGAAGAGCAGAGAGACAGTAAGGGGGGTGGGGTCTTGGGATCTTGGTGTGTGCCACACCTTTTGGGGGCTAAACACGATTGTAAGAGGGTCTTTTCCTAACAAATGCAACCAGTGTAACATGGTTTCTTGTACCCTCAATGAATCCCCAACAATAAAAAAAAAAAATAGAAATACTAGCCGGGCACTATGGCAGACACCTGTAGTCCCACCTACTAGAGAGACTGAGGTAAGAGAATCACTTGAGGCCAAGAGTTTGACATTACTATGATAGAGGAGCTATGATGATAGTTATGAGGTTGCTATGATTGAGGAGCTATGATGATGCCATGGCACTCTATTCATCTCAAAAAAAGAGTCTTAAAAATGGTTATATGGTAATTTTTCTGATATTCTGTATATTTTACCCCAATTACACACATACACACAGAGAGAGATTGCCGGATCCTACACCCAGAGTTACTGATATAGTAAGTCTGAGATGGGGCCTGAGAATTTGCATTTCCAATCAACTCCTGGGTTTTTCCAATTCTAAATCTGTAGTCTGAGAACCACTGTAATGAACAAAGTTAGTGACAACTCCAAAACATCTATATAAAAGAGTTTTGGGGTAATAGCTGGGTTAGGAAAAGGATGAGGGGATGTGACTTGCAGTTAGCATAGCAAGCAGCTTGCCTTTACAGCATATGTTCATTTAAAGAAGCTTTACTGGGAGCACTGAAGAAACAATGACCAGCTGCACATACCTCCAAGCCACCTCTTTGTGACACAGCTGTACCTAACTAATTGTTCAGGGAATCTCATAAGTCCTCAGCATAAATGGGGGAGATATAAGAACTTGACATTTTTGCACTTAGATACATTCTCCTTTCTTTTATTCCATGATTTTTCTTTTAAATTGGAAGAAGAGTAACAGGCACAAAAAGAATGCAGGAAAATATGAAACATAAATCAAGTGAAGAGCTGTGTATTGAATACCTACTATAAACAGAACAGCTATTTATTGCTTTCTGCAAATTAAGCATGAAGCAATGTGATAACCTGTACCAAATTAAAATTCCTAATGCTCCCTGGGGTGTGGTAGAACAGCAATCTCATCAGTTGCTTTTAAGAGTATATGTTACTACATACACCCTGGAAGGATTCAAGAACATATGTGAAATCTCCATGTCCCAGTAAATCCCACTTGTAGAGATACGTCCTAAAGAAATAAAGTGCAGACTATGTAAGTATTTATGATGATAAATCCTAACAAAACCGGAAACAACCAAATGTTGTTGTGAGGGTGAACATCAGTGAGAGGCTAGATTATAATGGTTACAGTACATTCAGACAACAGTATTTGTAGCTGTCCCACAACCTTTTCTCAACTTCTTGTATTCTCTTTGTTTCTGACAGTACTGTCAATCAAAGAACCCCCACCTTCTCAGGCATAGATAAGGTCATATTCATGATTCAGTCAGAACCAGAGTCCTTTTGTGAGAACAGATGTGGATAATTGACAAGAGAAGGCCTCTTACCTTGTGAAACTGCACACTGTAAAGGCAATGAAAAACTTCCACTAGAGGAAGCAGGGGTGATAGAGAGAGAGAGAAAGAGTCTCATCAATATTGGTTGAGTCCCTGGATCCTACCATACCTGAAGCTAGCAAGACTACCTTTGACCTCCCAGTCATATGAATCAGTGAATGCCTCACTTTTTTTTCTTAAACTTACAACTAAGACATTATTTACTAATATGCTATCACTAAAAACCATATTTTACATGAATATATAAGAATACAGGAAACATGTATTCCTAGCTTATAGCCAGAGTAGTTATTTCCCAGCCTGTCATAATGGCCACTGCAGCCTGACACCATTTAATGAGAAATAAGCTCTTCCTTTTAAAAAATATATGTTAAAAATACATATTATGAACTTAATTTATGCATACCTAAGTAACTCAATATATACACACCTAAGGAACATTAAAATGTTTTATGAGATTGTAGTGTTATAAATAATTGAATATTTTGCTTTTGAAGATGCTTCACTTAAAAAAAAAATTAACAGGCTCGGCGCCTATGGCTCAAAGTGCTAAGGTGCCAGCAATGTGCACCTGAGCTGGCGGGTTCAAATCTAGTCCAGGGCCCGCCAAACAACAATGACGGCTGCAACCGAATAATGGCCGGGCGTTGTGGCGGGTGCCTGTGGTCCCAGCTACTTGGGAGGCAGAGGCAGGAGACTCGCTTAAGCCTAGGAATTGGAGGTTGCTGTGAGCTGTGATACCACAGCACTCTATCCAGGGTGACAGCTTGAGGTTCTGTCTCAAAAAAAAAAAAAAATTAACAGTATCTTAATTCCTTGTCTATTGAATATTCTAAGAGAAAAGTGGTATTGCATTAAATATAAGTACATGTTTCACAGGTCACTTTTTGGAATATGGTATAATCCCTATGGGGAGAAATATGGCAATATGTAACAAAATTACATATGCGTTGTCTTTGAGCCAGCAATACCAATTATAAGGATCTATCCCAAAGATACAGTGGCAAAATATGAAAACATTAATGCACAGCCTATTAATTGCAGCATATTTGTAATAGGAGAGTTTAGGAACAACCTAAATGTCTGCAAATAGAGGACTGATGGAATAAACTAAGGTGTATCTACACAATGGAATAGTATACACCATAAAAGGAAATAGGTAAGATGTTGATACAGTATACGACACAGAGATCTCCAGGATACATTTAGTGAAAATAAGCCCTGTGCAAAACAGAAAACAGTACATACTGAGAGCATTATCATTCGTGAAATAAAAGGGCATATAGGTTCATTTAAAAAAAAAAAAAAAACTAGTACAAATAATTGGTCAATACTGAAAAACAAAATAAAAGCACAGTGAGATACCAGAATGGGTAAAATTAACATACCAGATATATACCTAGTAGAGGAATTATAGGGTCGAATGGCAATTCTATTTTTAGATCTCTAAGTATTCTCCAAACATCTTTCCAAAAGGACCTTAGCAGTTTGCATCCCTCCAGCAATGTAGAAGTGTTCCCTTTTCTCCACATCCATGCCAACATCTCTGGTTTGGGGATTTTGTGATGTGGGCTAATCTTACTGGAGTTAGATGATATCTCAAAGAAGTTTTGATTTGCATTTCTCTGATAATTAGAGATGATGCGCATTTTTTCATGTGTCTGTAGGCCATGCACCTGTCTTCTTTAGACAAGTTTCTCTTCAGATCCCTTGCCCAGGCTGACATGGGATCACTTGTTCTTTTCTTGCTAATACGTTTGAGTTCTCTGTGCATTCTGGTTATTAAACCTTTGTCAGTATCTCAAGAATGGAAGAAAAATTATCCAATGTACTCAGCTCTACTATGAAACTAATTTATAGCTTTCATATGAAAGCTATATCCCAATTATAGCACAAATGGGGAAAGGGGAAAAGGAGGAAAGAGGAAGAATAGGATGGGTAGTGGGAGAGTAATTGGTGGGTCCACACCTATGGTACATTGTAGAAGGGTACAGGTGAAACTTACTAAATGTAGAATATAAATGTCTGAACACAATGACTAAGAAAATGTCATGAAAGCTATGTTAATCAGTTCAATGAAAATATTTCAAATTGTATATAAGACCATCACATTGTACCCCATGATTGCATTAATGTACACAACTATGATTTAAAAAAATAATAATAAAATTAAAAATTAACATACCAGAAATTAGAAAGTACTGGTGAATATAAGGAACAAATGGAACCCTTATTAACTGTTGGAAGCATAAACTGGAGCATCCACTTTTAGAAATTCTTTGGCTGTCTGCTAGCAATATTTACTATGTTCTTGGCAGTGCAGAAGCTTTTTAGTTTCATCAGATCTTAGTAATGTATTTTTGATACTGCTTCCATTGCTTTGGGGTCCTCCTCATGAAGTATTTGCCCAGGCCAATACTTTCAAGAGTGTTCCTCGCACTTTCTTCTAGAATTGAACCCACACCTTTCACCACTAATGAAGATAAATGCACATTGGATTAAAGATTTAAACATAAGCCATTGCTTTTAAATCACAAAATAGTGAAGTGGGGGGCAAAACATGAAAATATTGCACTCAAATGTTTGTCTTTTTTTCTCTGTATGGGCTCCTCACATGCTCACTTTTGGTATATCTATGACATTTTAAATTTGTATGAGTATATCATACAGTTTTGTTACTCTCTTGGAGGTCTGTTCCAAAACAAACTATTAAACCTTTTCTTGAAGCTAAAACTCCCATTTTCTCTGCCTCTCATTACCTTTTTGTTTTCCAGTCTCAGTTGTTTGAACTTGGTATGCCTTTTTTCACTCCTAACTATTCATATTTTCTCTCTCTCTTTTTTTTCTATCAGTTTTATTGGAATATACCTATGGTTGACTTTCTTTGTTTTTTTACTTGGTTCATTTTGGTCTTCATGATGAATTTTGAGCCTATGTTTTGATAATTTTCCTGTTCCTTTTTCTTCCTTTTCTTTCCCCCTTTAGTGCAGCCACACCCCTGTCACACATCTTAAATATGCCATTACTTTCACCTTTCTATTTCTGCTTATTCACACTATATTAAAATACTTTAGTAACCTATCTTAGTTTGTAATTCTCTTTAATGCTGTATCTGGTAAGTTTTTAAGTATTTTTTTTTTTAGGTTCTTAAATTCAATTGTAATTTCATCAGCAGGATTTTATTTTTTGCAATCTTGTTTGCCAAATATTTCATGTTGTCTTGTAATACTTTGTCTATGTTAACTGTGGCTATTTTTGTCTGTCTAATAATTACATTATCTGCCTCTATTTCAAATATGTTTCAATTTATTTCACATTATTTTACAGTAAGTACAGTTAAGCCATTTCTAAATATGCTGTCTTTATTTTTGATTAAGTGGAAAAGAGTTTTGAATGTGAAAAATAGGTATGGGGTTTTTGGCACTTGAACTAATTATCTTGATCCATAGAAAATTTATTTTTACTTCTGGAATATATGTAGACGAGGCATATTAGTAATTTCAGATTATTATAAGGTAGGGTAAGGAAATTTTTTATGTAAAGAGTGAATCAGTAAATATTTTAGCCTTTGTGAACAAAAGACTATTTTCTAAACTATCTGAGCAACTGTTTTTGCCAAAAGACTAATAGCCCCTTTTACACTTTCAAAACATAGGGGGAAACATTTTATGATATTTGTCTGGGCAAGGAATTTTTTTTTTAATAAGAACCCCAAAGCAAAGACAACAACAGCAAAAATTAAAAAATGATTTTACATGAAACCAAGAGCTTCAGCAAAGCTTCCAGAGTGACAACCTATAGAACGAGATAAAGATTGACAAATTACACATCTGACAAAGGATTAAAGAACACAGACAACTCAGTAGCAAATAAAGAAAGGAAGAAGTAATCTTACTAACAATGGGCAAACAAATCTGAATAGACTTTTCTTAAAAGAATAAAAATGACCAACATGCATTTGATAAATTGTCATCACTAATCATCAAGGAAAAGAAAAATCAAAACCACGATGAGATTTTTTTTTATAATTTTATTGAATCATAATTCTGTACATTGGTGCAATCATAGGGCACAATGTGCTTCATATACATTCAGAAATGTTTTGATCGTACTGTTACAGATAGCCTTCATGGCATTTTCTTGATCACTATATAAAGACATTGATACTCTACATTGAATAAGTTTCACCAGTACCCTGCTAAGATGCACCGTAGGTGTGATCCAATTTTACATGTATAGATTGAAAACTGCTAATAATTTCCAAAAGGCAAAAAATGAAACAACACCAAATGCCCTTAATGTCCCATGGCAACATGGTGCCCCACGAGCACCTGCTCACCACATGTACTCACTGTTGGTGGTGCCCTCAGAGCTCTGAGCTCCTGCTCTCCTTGTGTTCACTTTACTGCTGTTGAGGACACCACCATTTACCAAGAGTGGAGGGACGCAGCACCATTGCTTTCTATCTTGTGGTCTGTCGTAGAGGCTGCAAGTTGTTCCCTATATCTACACTTCCATTTTGGGGCACACTAATAACATCCCCAATATTTTTCTTGGCACATGGCCATCTAGGGTGCAGTTTGCATTTTTGTGCCTATCTTGCAGTAGGCGTGACCATACGGCTACCTACATTCTCTGCAGTGGATCGTGAACAGATGTGACGAGGTCCATCTTCTAGGCTGGAAAGGAAAATGTGTACCCCCTTTGCTCCTTCTGTTCTCAAGGAAGAAGTTGTGGGAGAAGCCAATCCCCTAAGAAGCCAAGCAGCAAAATCAAGGGAACCTGTGTTTCTGACACCAGTACCCAGTGTCAGAAGTTCCCAAGCATTCTTGTTTCACAGCACAGAGTCTGGGTAACTTTTTCGTTTTACTTTAGGGCAAAGACATGGGTAAAAATTTTATTTTTAAGTAATTGCATCTATGTAATTTGATATATTTTTGTGTCCTAATGACTTAGAAGCCACATGAAAATGTAGTACAAATAAATTGAAAGAAAAAAATACTTATTTCCATTCATAAATAATCTCAATCACTTACAAGGGAGACGTGCGTAACTGTTGGGCACTGTAAAGCTTCTCAAACCTTGGCATCACACCGGACAATAGTGCTATCATTTATATTTGCATTTTATCAGAGCAACCCTCAAGAACCCAGCTTGGCAAAGGTGTATCATCAAAGAGAATGTGACAGATCTAAAGTCGAAACTCCGAACTACCTCATCTCAGTAGTTCCCTCAATTTCTGATGAATGTGAAGTATCCCTACTTTCTTTATGTAAAATTTACTGTGGCGCCTGCCCCGTCTCAGTGCATAGTTTGGGAATCCCCACTGTGGGCCAACTGCAATAGCCCTGGGCTGCTTATACCTCTCATGTAAGAAAAGGATGAACTTCTGTTGTCTTAAACTGCTTTGCAACATAAAATCGGTCAGAGCCAACAAACACCAATCCTATCTAATAGATGGTTTTAAACTATTAAAACAAACAGAGAAAATGTTACTGGGCAGTTTTAACTTGAGAGTTACATGCACACACATCCATCTCCTGCCCCCGGCCCCGCCATTGCCTGCTAACCCCTGCAGGCCTCTCCTCTAAGATGTTTTCCTTTCCTTCTTGATTCTTTCCTTCCACCTGGTCGTTTGTTCCGTTTCACTAGCTGCTGGCTCTCAGGCGACTGCCCTCAGGAGCCATGTGCCTTTCCCTTCCGGAGACCACAGGTGTCCTGGCCCAGGCTGGACGTTGTGGAGGTGGCTGTAGTTGCCGGGGTGGGAACCCCTGAGACCTGGAATGGTTATTCTTTCCCCTACCAACAAGCCTTCCTGTCTTAAGAAAAAAAAAAATTCAACTCCCCTCAGGGAGCAATTAAAGAAGCAATTAGACTGTGGTTACAAAGGAAAACTTTTGGCTCCATAATAGGCTGTGACCTCTAAGCCACTTTTAAGAGGTACATTTTAAAATAAAGAATTGAGGTACAGAGAATTAGTCAGGCCTGAGACTTGGCAAACCTTCAGATAAGGCAAGCAGCTAAAGCCGCGCTTCCAGGGAGTGCCCAGCCACTCAGGAGCTTGGCAAAGAAGTCTTTCCCTTCCCTTGTGGACCCCCAAAGCGAAGACGCTGCTCTAACATAACTTCTACTGACCCGGGGGAAACTGTCCCGGGTTAATGGAGCCTGCAAAACTAGAGTCACCCAGAGCTCTTCTAGCTGCCACAGAGGACTGTTCTCTCCAGTTTCAAAGGAAAATCATAATGACCACCACTTGACTGTGGCGGTAAAGTAGATTTGCCCTTTTCCAGTTGACTTCTCCTAATGTCTTTGAATAGTTAGAAATTGAAATGAGACAGTAATCCCTTCCTACTGATGCTGGTCACCCAGGCCAAATGGGCTATCTCAAATGCTCTTAGGTGTATCAGCCTCTGTGCAGGAGGTGAGTCCAGCAGAGCGTGTTTCATTTATGCAGTTCTAGAGGGAGGGCCTTTCTGGTTACTGAAATGCTTGAGAACTTCACGTTGAAGTATGGCCCCAAGACTGTTTTGTTCCAGTGCCATTCTTCAGTGGAGCTTAAGTCAGACCACTGGTTTCTTCTGTGCTCTTCTTGGCAGAAGAGCAGGCCTGTCTTTCCAGGCTGGATACGTGTGATCCTTGCCTTTAATCACAGCTTCTAGCAGGTGACCTGGCTTTCATCCTGGTCAGTAATCCCTGCTTATATCTGGCTCACTTGCCTCCAATCCCACCCTGAGTTCTGGTCTTTATTCTAAAAAATGCAAACTTATTTAAATACCAAATGGGAGGCAAGATATACTCTTTAAAAAGTTATAGCTCGATAACTAAGAAAATGCCATGAAGGCTATGTTAACTAGTTTGATGAAAATATTTCAGATTGTATATGAAACCAGCAGATTGTACCCCATGATTGCACTAATGTACACAGCCACGATTTAATTAACAGAAGAAAAATAAAAACTTAAAAAAAAAAAAGAAGTTACAGCTGGGCGCCGTGGCTTATCTCTGTAATTCCAGCGCTTTGGGAGGCCTACAGGGGAGGATCACTTGAGCCCAGCATTTCAAGCTTACAGTGAGCTAGGATCAAGCCACTGCACTGCAGGCCGGGCTACAGAATGAGACCTCATCTTTGAAAAACCAGTTGGGATATAATGTATTTCAAACTGAAGCACTTTTTTCTCAGACATTCCCCTGCTCCGGCTGCCTGCCCACACAGACAGCATTTAATCCACTGTTTGTTTACCCAAGTGCTCAATGCCTGGCACTTGGTGAGTGATCATTTGACGTGAATTCGCCCTCCACTCACGTGAGTCAATGAAAGCTAAAGAGACAGAGTAAAGTAAGTGAAGTTTGGCCTCTCTGGCGCCTCTCACTTCTCCTTTTCTCTTCCTTCCCCTGGGGTCTTCATCTTTCTCCCTGTCTCAGAAGCACAGCCAGCTTCCATAAATCAGGGGAGTAAAGACCTAAATGCACCAGTTTGGCCAGAGTCTGAGGTAGGCTGGATCTGACACTTTGGCTACCAAGTGCCGGGGAGAGGGCTGTGCTCGGGGAGGCCCTCGGGATAAAGCTGCGCCTTTTGTGGTGGGCTCCTGAGCGCTTGGAAAGATGTCTCCCACTGCTATTGTAGTCGAGGTTGACATCACTCAGGTTCTTTACATTCTGGCACACACGGAGATATCCTTTTGTGTCCTTGCAGTTAAAAGTAGCCATGGGACGTGCATTGTTCAATGAAATGTGAGCACAAGGATTAAAAACTGATGTGCAATGTTCTACATACTTTCCCCCAATCATGGTTACTGAGGCAATACACAGAAGTGTGGTTTAGATAGAGGTCCATTCATAATCTCTATGGATTATTGAGCTGTCACTTGAGGAGGGTCACCTAGACCCATAGTGGACTTTGCATGTCCAATAAATAGGAGTATTTGATGTTTTAAGCCACTAGGAGTTTGGGGATTGTTTACTGTTTTTTTTTTTTTTTTTTTAGACAAGAGTTTCATTTTGTCACCCTGGGTAGGGAGCTGTGGCATTATTGCTCACAGCAACCTCAAACTCCTGGGCTCAAGCGATTCTCTTGCGTCAGCCTCCCAAGTAGCTGGGACTAGAGGTGCTTGCCACATCACCCAGCTATTTTTTAGAGATGGAGGTCTCGCTCTTGCTCAGGCTGGTCTTGAACTCATGAGCTCAAGCAATTCACCCTCTTTGGCCTCCTAGAGCGCTAGGATTGCAGGTGTGAATCCAGCCAGGATTGTTTACTATTAACAAATAGGTTGGCCTATCTGACTGATAGAACTATATTCTTTATTTTTCTCAGTCTCCATGTGATACTACAACTGTTTATTAATCATAAGATGCCCTGTGAAAGCCAAAGTCAGGTTAATGCCTTTTTTTAATCACAGTCTTTTAACAAATGTGTTGGCAACATATTACTTTCAAAACTGTACAAAAAGGCTTCACTTGGGACATGTGCCAGAGGGGATTGATCTGCCTCCCATCTATACCCTTGACTCCTGTGTCCCTTCCTCAGAGGTCTGGGCCCCCCCACATGGTAGCCTGGAATGCCTCACGTGGGATCTGTCGGTGTTGGCCTCCACAGCTCCAGAATAAATCTTCTTTCTTTTCCTTCTCTCATCTAAGCTGCCTCCACCTCAGTACACTCTTCTCTGCGGGAGAGGTGCTAGGAATGCATCCAGAGAAAGATAAGTTAATTCCTAGCACTTGTGAAACCAAAATCCATGGACCACAAAATGCTTTCCCTTCCTGGACAGTTGGCTTCTCTGAATGTGTAGAAGGGATCTACTAATACTCAGCAACCGCTCGACATTGGCTAACTCTGGAGCCACAGACATTTTCACTGGTAAAATTACCAGATGGTGATCATGAGGCTTAATGAACAAAGCACAACAAAGCTAGCAATTTTAACTACGAAGTTGACAGTTCAACCTAAGGACACTGACACTATCTCTCACAAGTGGTTTGATTCTTACAGGGAGTGCATTACAAGGAGACTGAGTCATGCCCTTGGGTAGATGCTCCACATTTGCTAACATAGGAGGGCAGTGTGTTTGCAATAAATGATGATAAAGATACGTGTTTGTTTCCATTTCTGCCCATGCTGAAAAATTCTCTCTTTGAAAGTTCTCTCGGCTTGGCGCCTATGGCTCAACGGGCTAAGGCGCCAGCCATGTACACCTGAGCTGGCGGGTTCAAATCCAGCCCCTGGGCCCGCCAAACAACAATGACGGCTGCAACCAAGAAATGGCCAGGCGTTGTGGCGGGCGCCTGTGGTCCCGGCTACTTGGGAGGCAGAGGCAGGAGACTCGCTTGAGCCCAGGAATTGG
>CAUYON010080018.1:0-20966 GCA_963573935.1 Arctocebus calabarensis
GTTTTCATATAGTAAACGAGAAAATATCATGAATGGTATGTCAATCAGGTTGATAAAATATCTCAGATTGCATGTGAAGCCCCCACACTGTACCCCATGGTTGAACTAATGTACACAACTATGATCCAATAAAAAAAAAAAGAATAGAATGAGATAATAATCATACCTGATTAACTCTAATGAATAAGGGAAATATGTACCCCTGTAACAAATAGCAAGATGGTACTTTTAAACTAAATTATGTTAGTAATTATACTAAATATAAATGGAGTATAAATATTTAAAAAATAAATAAATAAAATAAAAAAATAAAAATAGACATATGCATAAGTGAAAGAAGTGACAGTGTGTTGTATTATATTCTTCATTGCTGGAACAAAAGCATTATATGCTGAAGAAGGGTTTGCATAAGGAGTGAAGGAGATATACCAAGTATAAATGTTGCTGTTATAACTATGTAGCAAATATCTTGCCTAGCTTTATTTAGTGTATGATGCGATTGCTATTGAGTGTTTGGCAGAAAGAATTAAATGTTTGCATTTTTATTGCACCATTAAATGTCCCTGCCATGAAATATATTGGGAGTAGGACAAGACACTTCATGAAGAAAGACCACATTGTGGTGGGTGTACGGTCCTTCATTCTCAAATACGATACGCAGAACTGATCACTTTGCATGCACTTATTTAAGTTTATGACCAATTCAACTTTTTTGAGGCTTCATTCAGAAGAACTTAGAGATAATAGACAGTAATTTATGGCTGCATAAAAGAACACTCACACTATTTATTGTCAATGTTCTTGATAGCAGCCAGCTTGCATTTGAACCCTGAAATTGGATACTTAACCTACTGATTACATATTGACCATTTAAGCACAATAATAAGTGCTTCTTGAAATGTTTACTTCAGTAGAGTTTTGTTTCCTCGGAGCTACGTTAGGGACTTAAAACATTCTCAATATTGGCTACGAGATGTAAAAACAAAATAAATTGAAAAACTCAGCCAATGGTCACTGTAAAATAAATATTTACTGATTATTTAATTTATTTTTAATTGGGATTTCAAAGCAGCAGTATCATATATGCTCAGTATAGCATGGACACTAAGTAATCTTTTCAAAATATTTTTATTTTTAATTATAGTTATGTGCATCTGTGAGATACATGTGATATTTTGATACAAGAATACAAAGTGTAATGATCAAAGCAGAATTATCAGGGTATCCATCACCTCCACGCACTTATCTGTTCTATGTATTAGGAACACTCCAATTCTAATCTTTCAGTTATTTTGACATATATAATGAATTATTATTAGCTATAGTCATCCTATGGTGCTATTGAACACTATCTCATATTCCTTCTCAGTGTATTTACTGTACCCATTGACCATCTCCTTTCTATACCCTCTTCCCCACTATACTTTCCAGCTTCTGGTAACCATCATTTTGTTCTCTATCTCCATGACTTCATTTTTACTTTTTTTGCTCCCCCACATTTGTGAGAACATACAATATTTGTCTTGCTGTGCCTGGCTTATTTCATCTAACCAAATGTCCTCCAGCTTCATCTATGTTGTTGCAAATGACAGGATTTCACTCTTTTTATGGAGAAATAATATCTCATTGTGTATATGTACCACATTTTCTTGATCTATTCATTCATTGCTGAACATTTAGGTTAAGTACGTATGTTGACTATTGTGAATAGTGCTGCAATAAACATGTGAGTGTAAGTATCTCTTTGATATACTGATTTCATTTCTTTTGGATATATACCCAGCGGACCAGCAGTGGAAATGCTATATGGTAGTTCTACTTTTAAGTTTGTTTGCTTTATTTATTTATTTATTTATTTGAGACAGAGCCTCAAGCTGTCATCCTGGATAGAGTGCTACGGTATCACAGCTCACAGCAACTTCCAATTCCTGGGCTCAAGCGAGTCTCCTGCCTCTGCCTCCCAAGTAGGTGGGACCACAGGCGCCCGCCACAATGCCCGGCCACTTTTTGGTTGCAGCCGTCATTGTTGTTTGGCGGGCTGGGCTGGATTTGAACCCACGAGCTCACATGTACGTGGCTGGTGCCTTAGCCCTTTGAGCCACAGGCGCAGAGTCTGTTTGCTTTTTTTTGGTGGGGGGGACAGAGTCTCACTATGTCTCCCTTGGTAGAGTGCCGTGGTGTCACAGCTCAAGCAACCTCAAACTCTTGGGTTTAAGTGATTCTCTTGTCTCAGACTCCCAAGTAGCTGGGACCACAGGTGCCTGCCACAATGCATGGCTATTTTTTTGTTGCAGTTGTCATTGTTGTTTAGCAGGCCGGGGCTGGGTTCAAACCCACCAGCCTTCGTGTATGTGGCCGTACCCACTGAGCTAGTGGTGCTGCCTTGTTTGCTTATTTTTAGCTTTAGAGATGGGGTCTCACTCTGTTGCCCCGGCTGGCGTGCAGTGGCATTACCATACCTCATTGTAGCTGTAAGCTCCAAATCCTGAGTTCATGTAGATCTCTCATCCAAGCTTCCCACATAGTTGGGAAGACAGACTTGTAGCATGGCATCTGGCTAATTTTTTAAAAAATTTTTTTTTTGTGGAGACAGGGTTTCACTATGAGGTCCAGGCTAGTCTTAAAGTCTTAGCTTCAAGAGATCCCCCTGCCTTGGCCTCCCAAAGTGCTGGGATTACTGGCATGAGCCACCAAGCCTGGACCTGTTTTTGTTTATTTTTTATTTTTTGAGCAACCTCATAATGTTCTTCATAGTGTCTGTACTAATTCGTATTCCCACTAACAGTGTGTGAAGGTTCCCCTTCTTCTATATCGTCACCAGCATTTGTTGTGGCCTGTCTTTTGGATAAAACCCTTTTTATTTAACTGGGGTGAGATATCTCATTTTAGTTTTAATTTGCACTTCTTTGGTAAGTAGTGATGTTGAGCTTTTCTTTTCATATACTTGTTGGCCGTTTATATGTCCTCTTTGAGAAATATCTATTCAAATCTTCTGCCCATTTTTATTAGTATTATATATTTTTTTTACTAATGTTTGAGTTCCTTATGTATTTTGGTTATTAATCCTTTGACATAGAAGAAGTTTATAAATATTTTCTCCCATTCCATGGGTTGTCTCTTCACTTTCTTGTTTCCTTTGTGCTGCAGAAGCTTTTTATCTTGATGTGGTCACATTTATCCATTTTTGCTTTGATTGCCCGTGCTTTATTTATTTATTTATTTATTTATTTGTGGTTTTTGGCCGGGGCTGAGTTTGAACCCACCACGTCTGGCATATGGGACCAGCGCCCTACTCCTTTGAGCCAAAGGCGCTGCCCGATTTCCTGTGCTTTTGAGGTGTCATTCAAGAAATCTATGTCCACTCCAATGTCCTGGAATCTTATGCTGGTAGTTTAGTAGTTTCAAGTCTTTGACTTAAGACTTTCATTGTATGTTTGTATATGTTGAGAGAGAGGGGTCTAGTTTCATTCTTCTGCATGAATGTAGAAGAATACTGTACTTCTCAAGTAATCCTTTTAAGAGTATGTGCTACTCTATCTATTTTGAAGCTAAAATGGAGTTTCACTATAACACTATTAGCTAGGAGTAGATATGGGATGAAATAAATTCGGTGGCTCCCCCCATTGGTCCCTGAAATGAAGAGGAAAGGGGGAGAAGAAAGGAAAGAAAGAGAAAAGGGAAAGGATGAGAAGAGAATAAAAGAAAGCCCGGTGATCACAGAGCTCAACCTATTTTCCTTCAGTGTATATTTCTTTTATTTAAAGTTCATTTTTATTCAAGGGCATTAACTCTATTAGTAATTTTCCTGGGAAGAGCCAGTTTTTATGCTATTTGTTATGGGTCTTATAATTTATCAGTGGTCAGTATAAATAGGATGGATTATAGTATATTCTGGGAAATGAAGTTGCGTATTTGTTACAGGTGGGCATGGTGGGGATTGGAGTACCTAAACATTCCCCTTCTACAGTCTAGTCCTTCTAGTCCCCAACTAACACTCTGTAATGGAAGGGTTGATGATATTATGTTCGGCGAATGTAGCTATCTTGATGGAATAATCATTGCATTACTCTGTTCCTTCTGGTTCTTCCACTAAATCCTGCACTTTTTGACACAAATGTTTTCATTCTCTCTTTACCTGAGAGTAAATATAAAGTTGAGGTGTTAATCATCTTAGTAACCTGAATATCCGTATGTCTCTTAATTTTTTTTGATTGATATGGTCTAATTCCTGAAAACACATAGGCTGTGAATCAAAATAGTCCCCTTGATAGCATAAAAGTGGTATGGAAATCTCACCCCTCAGGTGATACTCTATACAAAGAGCAGTCGGGCAAATGAAATTCTTGTGGAATATAATCATCTTGTAATAACTATTTTCCCAATAGCACTGCATCACAATCAGACCATAAAATGTGTTTTCGTGTCTCAGGAAAGAAGAGAGAGTAAGCAATTTGGAATGTAACAAAACAGACTCAGTTGAGCAGTTTAATTTGCATGGATTATCCTTATCCTCTAAATGTCTCATTGACCAATGAGAGTCCTCGGTTGCCTTAGTCCAGAGAGCCTTATTATTTTATATGCATACATTTGCATAAATTGAGATTAAAACATTGTTCAAAGTATTATAAAAGCAAAGAACTATTAAAATCTTAACTGCCATAAATAATGTATGTTTACAACTTTTAAGATGTTTTATTCTACTGTATTTAGCTTTTATCTCCTAAACTTTTTCCCAGCAAAAATATGCCAGATAATTGAGACCAGAACCACATTATATTGTAAATTTTTATGTAAATGTTTAAAAAGATTCTAATTAGATTGTGTGATAGAAAGTTCATTGTACTATTCCTAATATGAAAACAAACTTTATACAATAGCTAGGTGAACTTGAGTTAAATTAAAAACTTTCTATAATTTCCATGTCTATTTTAGAAGGTAGCAAAGTTCCAAACATAATTTTAGTCCATATAGAAAACATTTGTTGAGTTCATATATTACACTGAGTCCCTGGGGATGTAAAAATGAATAAGAGTTTGTAATTTCTCTTAAGGAGTTTATGATGCAGTGTCAGATACTGGGTCTGTATTTCATGTATCATAAGAGACAGACGGACAGAACATAGAAAAGTCCAGAGAAGGAGCCCATAGCCTGGCATGGAAGTTGAGAGATGATTACTCAAAGGCGCTTGATACTTAAGGCTGAGATCTTGAACATAGGCACGTGTTGTCCAAAAATGAGCAGATTATTCAGAAATGGACAATGTGACTTTTTAGTGTCAGGTATAATTTACACAGTAAAAGCTAGTTGTTTTTGGTGTTCCGTTCTTTGAATTTAAGGAAGTGCAAGGGGTCACGTAACTGTCACCACAACCAACATGTGGAACGTTTCCATCACCACACGTTTCCCTGTGCCCCTTCTAGTCAGTGTCCTGTTTCTACCTCAGTCCCTGTAAGCACTGAAATGTTTTCTTTCCCTATAATTTTGCCTTTTCTAGAATATCACATAAATGAAAGAACACAGTATGTGGTTGTTGGAGTCTCTTTGTTCACTAGCACCCTGCGTCTGAGGCTCGTTCATGTGGTTGCATGTATCAGGAGTTTATCACTTTCTTTGCTTAGTAATATCTCATTATATGGATGTAATTCTGCTTGTTAATCCATTCCCACTTGAGGAACATTTTGGTTCTTTTCAGTGTTTTAGATAACGTGTATAAATAAAGTGTCTATCAACATTTGTATACAGCCTTTTGTAGGAATATATGCTGTTGTGTTTTGTCTTGGGAAGATTTCTAGGAGTGGGATCTCCTGGTCATATGTGTGACATTTTGCTGCAGCCAACAGAGGTATGAAAAAGCGTGAGCTACTCACAACTCAGTATCACTGTAGCATAAGTAGGTAAGAGAACGGAAGAAGTGAAAAGAATGGGCAAGACCAGATTACTCAGTATTTTCACTTTATGCTAAGAAACTGAGATTGCATTCCCCAGTCAACAGGGAGGATTTCCAAGCAATGATGTCACGTGGTTACATTTCCTTTTCATCTGTGGCATCCGAGTAGAGACCAGGCTAGATGGAGGATGTGCCGGGGTAGATACGAGGCTGGAGTTGGCAAGAACAGCTTAGGGTTGTATTAATAGAGGATCTTACAATAGTACATATTCTTGGTTGATTACTACTTTAAAAGGAAAACATGGAGAATACTTAAGACTTTTAATGTTAGATCCCAGCATGTTGCACATTTAGTAAAACATGTTCACTGTCAACACTTTTTGAGGAATTAAATAGCCCACTCCTGAGGCTCATTGCCTGAGCCAGGTAGATTTCTCTGGGAAGAAGAGACTCCTGTGAGTAGAACTAAGCCAGTGTCTTCTTGATTTGGCCATGCATTGCACTGATATCCAACACTCCTGACATACCAGGGATTAATTATACAGCAATCCTGAGAGGGAGGCACCATTATCATGCATATTTGTTATAGCAGAAAAGAGCAGAAGTTCTAGGGTAGCAGACTGTGTGCCTATTAGAGTGACTGCTCACTGCTATGATAATCATATTATAATGATTACCTGTGGTAAGTTGCTTAAACTCTCTGAACTCAAATTTCCTGACTGTAAAATGAACAGCATAATACCTACCTTATAGGAATTTTAGGAAGATTGAATGAAATAACATGTAAAATGTTCCTACAGTCTGCTGGTGGTCAGCCAAAGTTTATTTGCTGGAATTTTTTCACACCTTTCTCTAGGCAAACACAAGGAAGTGTTAATTACTAACTAGTAAATTAAGCTCGAGGAATTAAAAGTCAAGGAAAAAATCAAGCAAACACATTTTAAAGATCTGACAGTGAACTTCTAACAATACTTGCAAAAATGCATTTTAAAACAATGCAAGGAGAACTTTTATCTTGAGTTTCCTTCGTCTATTTTTAATGAGGTTTAAAAGAGATAATGTATATGAAACAGAATACCAACATGAGTTCCTTCTCCTTCATGGTTTTTTTTTCTTATACAAGGAATATGGTAAAATAATTTATATTAAAATTCATAATTGGGCTCGGCACCTGTGGCTCAATGGGCTAATGCACCAGCCACGTACACCTGAGCTGGTAGGTTCGAATCCAGCCCAGGCCCACCAAACAACAATGACAGCTGCAACCAAAAAAAAAAAAATGGCCGGGCATTGTGGCGGGTGCCTGTGGTCCCAGCTACCTGGGAGGTGCAGGCAGGAGACTCGCTTGAGCCCTGGAATTGGAGGTTGCTATGAGCTGTGCTGCCACAGCACTCTATCCAGGGTAACATCTTGAGGCTCTGTCTCAAAAAAAAAAATTCATAATTGGACTGGGATGTTTACCTTGGGAAGATAAATCTTTAGTAAAGGTAAGTTTGGAATATTTGAAGAACTGCCACTTATTAGGAAGAATAATTTTATTTTATTCCTTTATCAAGACCAGAATGGGCTATTAAATTAATGGCAAGGGAGATCATTTTGGGAGAAATATAAAACGGACCTATTCATTAGAGCTGTCCAGTGAAAGAGACTGTTTTTTATTATGTATAATTTCTATAGCCATCTGTCAGTAGAGGTTTAAAATAAATTACTGCATTGCAAGAAGAGGTTAAACTAGATGTCCTAATACAATCTCCTATAATACAGTATATCATCCTGGGTCATTGCCCTTATCAAACTATGTGATTCAATGATTCTCTATTTTTACTTCTTCAGAGTTTATAAGTAACCTATTTTAACATTGCTTCATTTGAAAACCATTCTGAACTTTCAAATAAAATATATTATTACTCAAATATTTCTTGTTAAATTCTGGATTCCAAGTAATGTTAACCCTTGGGCTACCAAAATATCTTTTCAGTGATGAAGCGTTAATTAAATTCTGACTTTCTTTTAAAGAATAATTTACTTCTTGCCATATGTACCTTGCTGTTCAATATGAGGTCTTCAAAGGACCTTTATCCCATAGATACTAACTTATTTGGTACGTGTGCACTCAACGTAAACTGTTTTTACAACATGATTACATATTGTTTGCATATAGCACTTGGTAGCTTTGAATCATTCTCAGAATCTTATTATACTCCAGAAAAGAGGAGGTTAAGGTATTTAAAACACACCTGTCCTTATTCTCATTAGTACAACTTTTGCATAAAATTGTTTTTAATTTTGAACATTGGAAAAATATGTACTTGTTAAGGAACTATTAGTGTTTCTTCATTTCTCATGTACTGCACAATAGACTATTTTTCCTTTTGAAATAACTATCAATTCATCCTTTGTATGTCCACTGCTAATGCCTTCACATTTTATACCTGGAATCCTAACCTTGTTGTGCCTACTCTGATTCATTCTAAAACTATTACAGAATTAAGCTTTAAAAAATACTTTCGTATAAAATATTGTGTATTAAACTTCTCAGCAGCTCATCATTACTCCTAGAGAAGAAAAATAAAAATAAAACCATTTGATAAGCCCTGGGCTCAATTAAGCCTTCTGCAGTATGATTTTGCCTGCCAAAAAATCTTCTTTACTATCAACCTTCAACTCTTCCAGTATGATCAGTTTTACTCAGGAAACTGTAAAAATGATGTTAAATCATTTAGTTCCCACTCCAAGTTGCCCTTAATGTAAAATGGTGACAGCAGCAGCATGAAACAGACAGTTGCACATTGTCCAGTACAAACCCTTCCTGCCCCTGGTCCCCATCTGTGCTCCTGTCCCTTAATTTGCTACAAGTATTAAGTGAAATAGCATAGCACAGAGCTGGGCAGATGACAGGCACTTCATAAATGTCAGCTGTCCCTGGGCATAGCTTTAGAACACTGGTTAATAATCCACATTGCTTATAAAAAGGTAATTCATGGAAATGATTTTAGAATTTGAAAATAATAATTATTAATAAGTGCACTTTCATTCTATGGGAAATTGTAAAGAACTATTCCTGATCAAAAGCAGCCCTTTAATAACTTAGGTATGAACTGGGTCTTTCCATATGCTTAATGCTTAGACAGATAAATAGAATGAGGAAAAAATTATTTTTGTTTACTTTACCTCACCCTGGCCAAGGAAAAAAACCTTATGAGCCACATAAAATTTATGAAATTCATTTCTGCATTTTGGAACTTATCAAAAAAGGCAATGATTTTAAAATGTGGATTTTTATTAGAAGGTAACAAAGTAGTCACTGAGAGATAATTTAATTTTAATGTTCAAGAAGACTAAAAAATTACTTTTGGTGAATTTTTTTTTAATTTATGAAGCACAACTTGTTTCCTAATCTTTGTCACCAACTAAGTTCATTTACCAAATCTAAATTTCTACGTTCTGCATTTTTAAAAAAGTACTTATTGTATGATATTAAATTAATTGTAAGTGTTGTAAGCAACTGATATTCACTTTCGTCATCTTCTTAAAATCCGAAAGGAAACAGTCATTCTACATGGATCATCCAGGCCACGTGAAAACACTTCTGCCTGTAAATACATGTGGTGCTCCTCTTCCTCCCGGGCTCCTCCCACTCACACCACTCTCCAGACCTCCCCATCCGCTGGTGAATTTTAAGCTACGGAATAACCTCAAGTTTTTATTCCCCTCCACTGGTCAAAATTCAAATCTCTCCAGGTGGGTGCTTTTTCTTCAGTTGACTCTTATAAGTGTAGTGTCTACAATGATATAATTCATAGTACAATTCCATGAGTGTCTAGTATTTCTCTCTGTGACCAGAACATTTAAGGTATTTTTGACTTTGAGAGCCAAATGATTACAAATGTAAAAAAAAATAAATAAATAAAAACTTTTTGCTTATTTTAATGAGAGGCTGTTTGTGAACTACACTCAAACTTCAACTTGGTAAAATTTCAAGTAGTTGTGTAGAGTGAGGTAACTTCTCTAGGCAGTGTAATAGAAGCTGAGAAGCTGTTTTGGACTCACTAGTCAGCCCCAGAGCTTCCACTGTGGGGTCAGCTGTCTTTCGTTATTCCTGCTGTTTATCACTTCTCCCCTTCTTTGACTTACCAACAGGTTCACTAATGGCATCTTTCATTCGACATCAATTACTGTGGGAGGAGCATTGTGGATGTGTGTGTGTATGAGAGAGAGAGAGAGAGAGAGAGAGAGAGAGAGAGAGATGGAGGGAGAGAGAGGAAGCAGGACAGGAGATTTCAGCATGTGTATTGAGTAATGATAAATGAAGAGCTGGCTTCAGGTAACTTCAGTTTTAAAGGAAATACTGTTTGTTCCTTTCTCCCTCATGTGTAATAAGTATTCATTGACTAAGCCTGTCTATGAAGTAGTTATTCCAGCCTGCTTTAGTAATTTGGTGATTTATGAGAGACAAACCCCATCCTCCCCACTAACCACATCGTCACCGTGTAAGGGATGGGTAGTGAAAGGCACACATGTGGGTTCCAAAAGGGCGCTGTAGTATGGCTGGTTTAGTTTTGTGCTTTAATCACCAGCAAAAGGAGCGCCTGTGAATTCTCCTTTATGCCACTAGCACTGGGAACCCCGAGGAGAGGAGAATACAGAAGCAGATTAAGACAGGTATTTTTGGTGATATAAACACTACTAATTGTTGTTTCTTTCATCACTTGTATTTTGAAGATAAGAACAACAAGAAATAATTGTGTATAGTATTTATGAACCCAAATTCTCCATTAATCTCATTGTTTTTATAGGAAAGCAGAGAAATTTAAAAATATAAATTTAGAGGCCAAATGTTTTCAGAGTTAGAATCCTTGAAATTAAAAATTCTAAGATTAGTATCTGAATAGCCTATGCAGATGGCAGTATTAAGATTCTTACCAAGTAAAGGGGAAAATGTAAAAATACCTTGAATTAAGATTTGCAAATGTGAAAGCCCTTAAATATAAAATATTCTAAAAATGAGCACAGATGGCTTCAATCAGTGTCTTATGCATTTGTCATTCATTTTTTCCGTATCTTAAAAGGTAAAGATAAGTCTTACTTTTTATAACCAAATTCAAAATTTTCTTTGCACTTTTTTTTTTTTTTTTTTTTTTTTTGGCTAGGGCCGAGTTTGAACCTGCCACCTCTGGTATGTGAGGCCAACACCATAGTCCTTGAGCCACAGGCGTGTCCCCCAAATTCAAAATTTTCAGTGAAGAAGGAATACTGCCAAAATACAGAAGACAATCCACCAGTGACATATAGGCCACTTCCTAACAATTCTGGATTAATTTAAAGTGATTTCATTATCTATTTGAAATCTATCTGATTGAAAGTGATTTCATTATCTGCTATGAAGTAGAGGAAAACTAAATGCCAAATACATATAGTTTTCCAAGCAAAGGAGATCATTTAAATGAGCTCTTGGCAGAACTAGTAGCTGTCCATAAAATGATTAGATTGTTTTATGCTCCTTTTACCATTTGCTTCCTGTAAGAAAAAGCTTACCTCTATTTGCTTTTGTTTGTGGACTGTTTTATAAGAGGAAAAACTTTAATATGTTAGTAAATGTTAACAATGTATGTTTTGAAATAAAATCACTGCTTTTGGCAGATGTAATAATGAGAAATATCAAAATATAATATACCAGACAATATTCTAAATATTTATATAAATTTTAGCTCATTTAACATATTATCTGTTATCATAGTGGTAGAATTAGTATGTATATATTTATTTATTTTTAACTTCAGGTTAATGCGAGGGTATAAACAACTAGGTTACAATATTTGCATTTGTTAGGTATAGTCCCTGTTGTAGTTGTGTCCCACACCCAAAAGGTGTGCAATTACTCTTACGTTGTGTCCATTAAGTGGGAGCACACCATGCCCTCCCCCCTTCCTTTCCCTCCAACCCTCATCCCCCTTTACCCGAAATG
Source organism: Arctocebus calabarensis (assembly GCA_963573935.1). NCBI lineage: Eukaryota > Metazoa > Chordata > Mammalia > Primates > Lorisidae > Arctocebus > Arctocebus calabarensis. The sequence continues at coordinate 11,853 of CAUYON010080018.1, forward strand.
GAACTGAATTGAGTTTATCTCCTATTTGGGCATGTATTATATCATCTACTGGCTTCATATTAGTACTGAGTACATGACATACTTGCTTTTCTGTTCTTGTGATACTTTTCTAAGAAGAATGTGTTTCAACTCCATCCAGGTAAATAAATAAGATGTAAAGTCTCCATCTTTTTATGGCTGAATAGTATTCCATGGAATATATATACCACAGGTTGTTATTCCCTTCCTGGGGTCATGGGTATTTAGGTGGTTTCTGCATCTTGGCGATTGTCAATTGGCCTGTGATAAACAATCTAGTGCAAATGTCCTTTTGATAAAATGTTTTTTTTTTTTTTCCTTTTTGGGTAGTAATTGGATTGTGGGATCCAATGGAAGGTCTATTTTGAGTTCTTTGAGGATTCTCCATATTTCTTTCAAAGAGGTTGTATTAGTTTGCCATCCCACCAGCTGTTTAAAAGTATTCTCTTCTTTCTATATCCACACCAGCATCTGCAGCTTTGGGACTTTGTGACGTGGGCCATTCTCACTGGGGTTTGTGAAATTCTCAGGCAGTTTTGATTTGCATTACTCTGATGATTAAGGACAATGAGCAGTTTTCATAAGGTTGTTAGCCATTCACCTGTCTTTCTCAGAGAAGGTTCTGTTTATGTCTCTTGCCCAGTAATAGAGGGGATTTTTTGCTCTTTTTTGTTGATTGAGTTCTCTGAAGATTCGAGTTATCAACTCTTTGTCAGATTTGTAACGTGCATATACTCTTTCCCATTCTGAAGGTTGTCTGTTTGCTTTCATTGTTGTCTCCTTAGCTGTGCGGAAGGTTTTCAGTTTAACTGAGTCCCATTTGTTAATTTTTGTTGTTGTTGGGACAGCAACTATGTCTTCTTCATAAAATCCTTCCCCAGGCTGACATCCTTGAGAGATTTTTTTCACACTTTCTTCTAAGACTTTTATCATTTCATGTCTTAGATTTAAATCTTTTATCCATCTTGAGTTAATTTTTACAAGTGGTGAAAGGTGTGGGTCCAGTTTCAATCTTTTACATGTAGTTATCCAGTTATGCCAGCACCATTTACTGAATAGGGATTCTTTTCTTCAGTGGATGCTTTTGTTTGATTTATTGAAGATCAGATGGCTACAAGGGACTGGTTTCATCTCTTGGTTTTCTAGTTTGTTCCATATGTCAGTCTTTATTTTTGTGCCAATACCATGCTGTTTTGATTATTGTAGACTTGTAATACAACCTAAAGTGTGGTAGATTGATACCTCCAGCCACGTTTTTAATACTAAGAATTGTCCTGGCTATATAATTTTTTTCTGGTTTCACACAAAATGAAAAATTATTTTTTCCCATTTCTTCAAAGTATGATGTTGGTATTTTAATGGGTATTGCATTGAATCTATACATTTCTTTGGGTAGAATAGATACTTTAACAATGTTGATTCTTCCTAGCCAAGAGCATGGAATGTTCTTCTATTTGTTAAGGTCTTCTGTTATTTCATTTCTTAGAATTCCCTAATTCTTTTTTTGTAGAGTACTTTCACCTCTTTAGTTAGGTATATTCCTGGGTATTTCATTTTCTTTGAAGCTTCTGTGAAGGGAATTATGTTTTTGATTTGCTTCTCAATGTGCCTGTTATTGGTGTACACAAAGGCTACAGATTTGTGGACATTGATTTTATATCCTGAGACATTGCTGTATTTTTTATCTCTTCTGGGAGTCCTGTGGTTGAGTCTTTTGGGTTCTCTAAGTATAACATTGTATCATTGGCAAAGAGGGAGTATTTGACCTTCTCTGCTCCTATTTAGATGCCTTTAATTTCCTCCTTTTGCCTGATTCTGTTGGCTATAATTTCCACCACAATGTTGAATAATAGTGGCAATGGTGGACATCCTTGTCTGGTTCCAGTTGTAAGTGGAAAAGCTTTCAGTTTTACTCCATTTAATACAATATTAGCTGTAGATTTGTCATAAATAGCATCTATCAGTTTCAGAAAAGTGCCATATCTGCCTATTTTCTTAAGTGTTCTTGTTGGAAAAGGATGCTGAATTTCATCAAATGCTTTTCTGCATTTATTGAGAGGATCATATGGTCCTTGCTTTTGCTTCTATTGATATAGTGAATTACATTTATGGATTTGTGTATATTAAACCAGCCTTGCATCTCTGAGATGAAGCCTACTTGAACACGATGTATAATATTTTTAATGTGTAGCTGTAATCTAAGGCTACGATTTTGCTGATACTTATGCATTACTATTCATCAGTGAAATTGTTCTGTAGTTCTCCTTTTTACCTGGTCATTTCTTGGTTTTGGTATCAGAGTGATATTTGCTTCAAAGAACATGTTGGAGAAGGTTCCTTACTTCTCAGTGTTTTAGAATATGTTCTTCAGTATAGGTACAAACTTATCTTTGAGAGTTTGACAGAATTCTGATGTGAAGCCATCTGGTTCCAGCTTTTTTGGAATATTTTTTATTGTTTCTTTGATCTCAGTGCTTGAGATTGGTCTGTTTAAGAGATATATGCCTTCCTTGTTACATCTAGGGAGGTGATGTGATTCTAGGTATTGGTTCATTTCCTCCACATCGTCAAATATCTGGACATTGAGTTTCTTGTAGTAGTCAGAAATAATCTCTTTTACCTCTGTGGTATCTGTTGCCATTTCTCATTTTTTGTTTCTGATTGAGGTTATTAGAGACTTTACTTTTCTGCTTCTAGTTAATATGATCAAAGTTTTATCAATTTTATTTATCTTTTCAAAGAACCAACTTTTTGTTTCATTAATTTTTTGAATCATTCTTTCATTTAAAATTTTATTTCTCATTTAATTTTGGTTATTTTTTTCTTCTGCTAGGTTTGAGATTGGATTACTCTTCCTTTTCCATTTCCTTCAGATTATTAATTATGTTATTGATGTTCTCTCTTTGGTTTTTGGATGTAGGCAACTAATGCAATAAATTACAAGTATCTCACAGGTTTTGGTAACTTGTAGCTTCATTGTGGTTATGTTCAAGGAATTTAATAATTTTCTCCTTTATTTCTTCTTTGACCCAACCGTCATTCAGCATAAGGTTGCTTAATTTCCATGCCTTTGTATGGGGATGAAATTTCTTGTTGGAGTTGAGTTCCATTTTTATTGCCTTGTGGTCTGAGAAGATATACAGGATAATTTCAATTCTTTTAATTTTTGATATTTTATTTCCATCCTAGCAAATAGACTATTTTAGCAAATAGTATATTCCATGGGATGGTGAGAAGAATGTATATTCCTTAGCTTTGGGATAGTGTGTTGTCTCTGACCTTAGGTGTTGAAGTTGTCTTTAGGTATAAAGCCAAAGGAAGAGAAGGAGCAAGAAGTAAGAAAGGAAAAAAAATGATATAGAAAAACAAAAAAAGGTTCGGTAAAAGGAAAAGGAGAGAAAAAGGACAGAAAGATGGAAAGAGACAGGAGAAATTGTGATATCTAGCAGATTGCTTTGGCCTACACCCACAACTCCAGGACTTTGTTGGTCTGGGCTAGGTGAGTCCCTCAAGGTCAGGATCTCCCTACCAGCCTGGGCAAAAATAAGACCCCACTCTGCCCAATATAGTTGAAAGTCAGAAGTATGTTGCAATGGGAACTTACCAATATCATCTTTACAAAGGGAAAAGCTGGGACACCCTAGACCAGTTGCTTAAGGCCTCTTTGAGCCAGACCAATGCTGTGATCCCCAGTTCTCAAAGCAAAGGAGAAAATAATAATGAAAATAGTTGACGTAAATTAAAAATACAATTACATAAACTGAAGGGAATAAAAGGATATCTTAGTTGTTGTATGAGAAATTTGAGGATAACATGAGAAAAGTAGAAAAACCTCTACCAAAGGAGAGGAGAAAGGAATGAAGTAAAAACTAAAGAACAAATAAAAGGGGCTGTAAAAACATAACCAAAATGGAGGAGCCCTTGCTATTGATGAGAATGAAAATGAAAATAAATACAAATACACCCAAACCAAACAAAACAACAGCAACAACAACAAAAACTAAACAAAAAAATGGACATGAGGAAAAAAAGAGAGAAAATAGGTATGTGAGTATACAGACACACACACACATACACACACAAATTGCTGTATATTGCCTGGACAACAGGTGGTGCTGTGGTGTTAGGAAATGGAGAGCACACACGCTGTTTTCAATGTACAATACTGGGGGCTGGAAGCTACTCTCCAGTTTCATACTATTTCTCCCTGATGCCTTTCCCACGATGGTGGCCTGCCAAATAGCCAAGCCTGCCCAGACCTTCACCCTACCTGACTCTGCTCAAGTTCCCTTTTTTATCCAAGCCTTTCCAAGGCAGTCCAGGGAGCCATCCAATTGAAAAATAAAAACTGCAGGATAGCCCTTTGAGGGCTGCCAGCTGACCTCTGCCCATTCCCCAGCACCTGCCCTCGGTGCTGGTCCTCCCCAGCTCTAGCCCTCCTTGTTGGCTCTTGGAGTCTCCTTCTGCTTCACGTGACCCCAGAGCGATGTTTCTGGGTAGGTTCCCCAGCCAGAGGTGGCCGAAATCCTCTGTCCCATCTCACTGACAGTAGCTGACAAGGAGATGTCTCTAGTCTGCCATCCTGCTTCTCTCCCTGGAATTAGTATTTTAATAGAAAATGCTATTAATGGTGTCCTTTGTTTCATATAAATGTAAGGGAATTAACAAATCTCTGGAGTTCTTTACTACAGTTCTCTGTGGACACAGACCTTATTTTCCTTTACCAAGGATATTTTAAATATCTAAAAGGGGAAAAATATCTAAAAGGAACATTATTTCTGTAGCTTCCATACTTGGGCAATAGCATAGGTAAAGGCTCTCACACACTGAACATGTGCAGGTTAAAGTTTGTTTTTATATACTGCCATTTCATCCACTTATAAACACTTAACACTTTATATAAAAATGTTACATCAAATAGTTATATATTGACAAGCAGCATGCAATGAGCTGAATATTTTGAGTGCAAGTATTTCTCAGGAAATACTTACACATCTTACAACACAGCGTGATAAAATGCAAATGCTTTTCCTATTCGTGTATGTTTATTACCACTGAGGAGTCAGAGAGGAGAATAAGTGTGGAGCACTTGCTATGTGTGATTTAAGATACAGCAAGAGGCATTCACATGTGTTTTCACTTTTATCAGTTGTTACAATAATCCTCAGAGGAGGTCTTTTTATTATTCCCATTTTACAGAGAAAGCAACAGAGCTTTAATTGCAAGACTGTGAAAAGTTACATAACTAGAGAGAGGCAGAGTTAGTTTCCAAACTGAAAGCTTCTGTCCCCAGAGCCTGCCACCTTATTCTCAATGTTACGTGATATGTGTCATCGCCAGGTGTTTGTTGAGTCCCTTCTTTAGTGAGGTGCTTTGGCCCTAGAGACAAGATCATGGGAATTTTTTAGTGTAATGAGGGAGATACTATAATACAGCCATGGAAAACAAGGTTTCATGGAGTCCCAGGCTGTTGGCAGGCTCAACGTGTATATCCAAAGCTTAATGGGAAACTTTGGTAAATTACATAGTGTTGCTGCTTTCCTGGCCCTTGCATTTTAAGCAAGTTTCCTTTTCTTACGTTGGTTACAAATTGCAGTTGTAGTAATCTCTGACAAAAACCTAAGGAAAGGTTGATAACTTTTTATAGGTGAGACCAGACAATACCATTCTTTCAAACTGAAAGCCTAATATTCATGTACGATGTTCACAGAAAAGCTTCTGAAAACTGTAATTATGTTGTCATTTTCATACAAGAAAAAAAATTTTTTTTCACTGCCCCTGGCTTTGTCTCTCATCTTTTTCCTGGTTAATTTTGCTAGAAGTTTATCAGTTTTATTGATCTTTTCAAAGAACCAGCTTCTGGTTTCACTGATTTTCTCTATTGATTTTCTGAATTTGATGCTATTCATTTCTTTTCTAATTTTTTTTATTTATTGTTTTTATTATTAAATCATAGCTGTGTACATTAATGTAATCTAGGGGTACAATGTGCTGGTTGCATATATAATTTGAAATGTTTTCATCAAACTGATTAACATAGCCTTCATGGCATTTTTTTAGTTATTGTATGAAGACATTTGTATTCTGCATTTAGTAAGTTTTGCCTGTACCCTTCTAAGAGGCACCGTAGGTGTGGCCCCACCAATTACCCTCCCTCCATCCCAACCTCCCCTCTCCCCTCCCCTCCCTTACCCTTTTCCCTATATTCTTGTGCTACAGTGGGGTTATAGCCTTCATATGAAAGCTATAAATTAGCTTCATAGTAGGGCTGAGTACATTGGATACTTTTTCTTCCATTCTTGAGATACTTTGCTAAGAAGACTATGTTCCAGCTCCATCCATGTAAACATGAAAAGAGGTAAAGTCTCCATCTTTCTTTAAGGCTGCATAGTATTCCATGGTATACATGTACCACAATTTATTAATTCATTTGTGAGTCGATGGGCACGTGGGCTTCTTCCATGACTTAGCAATTATGAATTGGGCTACAATGAACATTCTAGTACAGATGTCTTTGTTATAATATGATTTTTGGTCTTCTGGGCATATACCTAATAAAGGAATTATAGGATTGAATGGCAGGTCAATTTTTAGATCTCTAAGTATTCTCCAAACATCCTTTCAAAAGGAACATGTTAGTGTGCATTCCCACCAGCAGTGTAGAAGTGTTCCCTTTTCTCCACATCCACGCCAACATCTCTGGTTTTGGGATTTTGTTATGTGGGCTAATCTTACTGGAGTTAGGTGATCTCTCAAAGTAGTTTTGATTTGCATTTCTCTGATGATTAAGGATGGTGAGCATTTTTTCATGTGTCTGTAGGCCGTGTGCCTGTCTTCTTTAGAGAAGTTTCTCTTCAAGTCCTTTGCCCATTCTGAGATGGGATCACTTGTTCTTTTCGTGCTAATATGTTTGAGTTCTCTGTGGATTCTAGATATTAAACCTTTGTCTGAGGCATAACTTGCAAATATTTTCTCCTATTCTGAGGGCTGTCTGCTTGCTAAACTTACTGTATTCTTAGCCATGCAGAAGCTTTTCAGTTTCATCAGGTCCCAGTCGTGTATCTTTGATACTGCTTCCATTGCCTGGGGAATCCTCCTCATAAAATATTCACCCAAGCTGATACCTTCAAGAGTTTTCCCTGCACTTTCTTCTAACATTTTGATAGTTTTATGTTTTAAGATTAAATCTTTAATCCAGTGAGAGTCTACCTTAGTTAATGGAGAGAGGTGTGGGTCCAGTTTTAGTTCTCTACACATCACCCACCAGTTCACCCAGCACCATTCATTAAATAGGGAGTCTTTTCCTCATTGAACGTTTTTAATTGGCTTGTCAAAGATCAAGTAATGGTAAGTAGCTGGATTCATCTCTTGGTCCTCTATTCTGTTCCAAACATCTACCTCCCTGTTTTTGTGCCAGTACCATGCTGTTTTTGTTTGTTTGTTTGTTTGTTTTTGAGACAGCACCTCAAGCTATCACCCTGGATGGAGTGCTATGGCATCACAGCTCACAGCAACCTCCAACTCCTGGGCTCAAGCGAGTATCCCGCCCCCACCTCCCAAGTAGCTGGGACTACAGGCACCCACTGCAACGCCTAGCCATTTTTTTGGTTGCAGCCATCATTGTTGTTTGGCGGGCCAGGCTGGATTCGAACCCACCAGCTCAGGTGTACGTGGCTGGCACCCTAGCCCGTTGAGCCACAGGCACCGAGCCTGCCATGCTGTTTTGATCACTATCGATTTATAGTAGAGTCTCAGGTCTGGTAGCGTGATTCCTCCTGCTTTGTTTTTATTTCTGAGTAATGTCTTGGCTATTTGAGGTTTTTTCTGATTCCATATAAAATGAAGTATTATTTTTTCAATATCTTTAAAATATGACAATAGAGCTGTAATAGGAATTGCATTAAAATTATATATTGCTTTGGATAGTATAGACATTTTAACAATATTGATTCTTCCCAACCATGAACATGGTATATTTTTCCATTTGTTAACATTTTCAGGTATTTCTTTTCTTAAAGTTTTATAGTTCTCTTTATAGAGATCTTTCACATCCTTTGTTAGATAAACTCCCAAATACTTCATCTTCTTTGGCAGCACTATGAAAGGAATAGAGTCCTTGACTGTCTTTTCAGCTTGGCTGTTGTTGGTATATGTAAAGGCTACAGATTTATGGGTGTTGATTTTGTAGCCTGAGACATTGCTGTATTCCTTGATCACTTCTAAAAGCTTTGTAGTAGAATCCCTGGTGTTTTCCAGATATACAATCATATCATCTGTGAAGAGTGAAAGTTTGATCTCTTCTGACCCTATGTGAATACCCTTGATCGCCTTTTCTTCCCTGATGGCAATGGCTAGAACTTCCATTACAATTTTGAAGAGCAGAGGAGATAATGGACGACCTTGCCTGGTTCCTGATCTAAGTGGAAATGATTTCAATTTAACTTCATTCAATACAATGTTGGCTGTGGGTTTGCTGTGGATGGCCTCTATTAATTTAAGAAATGTCCCTTCTATACCATTTTTTTTAGTGTTCTGATCATGAAAGGATGCTGGATATTGTCAAAAGCTTTTTCTGCATCAATTGAAAGAATCATATGGTCTTTATTTTTTAATTTGTTTATGTGCTGAATTACATTTATAAATTTGCGTATATTGAACCAGCCTTGAGACCCTGGCATAAAGCCCTCTTGGTCATGTTGTATAATTTGTTTGATGTGTTGTTGGATTCTGTTGGTTAGTATCTTGTTAAATATTTTGGCGCCAATATTCATTAGTGATATTGGTCTATAGTTTTCTTTTCTTGTTGGGTCTCTCCCTGGTTTAGGGATCAAGGTGATATTTTCTTCATAGAATGTGTTGAGTAGTATTCCTTCTTTTTCTATATTTTGGAAGAGGTTTAGTAATAGGATACTAGTTCTTCTTTAAAGGTTTGGTAGAATTCTGACGTGAAGCCACCTGGTCACGTGGCAGTCAACTTTTGATTAATGCTTTACTGAAATGTTTAAGTTGGTCTTATTCTCCTGCAGAGACCCTCCCTCTAGTCAAGGTTTCGTTCTTCCCTAAAAAGTTTTCCCTACTGAGGATATTGCAGTGTGA
>CAUYON010080019.1:0-11964 GCA_963573935.1 Arctocebus calabarensis
GGCGCCTGTAGTCCCAGCTACTTGGGAGGCAGAGGCAGGAGACTCGCTTGAGCCCAGGAATTGGAGGTTGCTGTGAGCTGTGATGCCACAGCACTCTACCTAGGGTGACAGCTTGAGGATCTGTCTCAAAAAAAAAAAAAAATTCAGTAATAGTAGAGAAAACTTGAAACTCAAACAATACCATGAGCCAACTTTGCTTGATTGACATTTATACAATTGTCCACCTAGAAACAGTATAACTGTGGACTATTTTCCAGGCATACTTGGGCTACCAACCATGGTTTGAGCCATAAAACAAGTGTCAATAAATTTGGAAGGATTCAGGTCAAAGTTTATTTTCCTCTGACCACAGTGGAATTTAATGAAAAGCAATAATAGAAAAATATCTGGAAATTTTCCACATATTTGTAAACTATCACATTTATAAATAATCTATAAGTCAAAGAAGAAATCAAAAGGGAAATTAGGAATTATTCTTTTTTTTTTTTTGAGGCAGAGCCTCAAGCTGTCACCCTGGATAGAGTGCTGTGACAGCACAGCTCACAGCAACCTCCAACTCCTGGGTTCAAGCGAGTCTCCTGCCTCTGCCTCCCAAGTAGCTGGGACTATAGGCGCCCGCCACAACGCCCTGCCATTTTTTGGTTGTAGCTGTCATTGTTGTGTGGCGGGCCCGGGCTGGATTCAAACCCGCCAACTCAGGTGTACGTGGCTGGTGCCTTAGCCCGTTGAGCCACAGGCACTGAGCCTAGGAATTATTCTTAACGGAAGAAAAATGACACACACATAAAATTTTGTGAGAGGCCCTGAAAGCAGCACTTCCATGGAAATTTGTTGCTCAAAATTCCTATTAGAAAGGTTTTCATGTTCCACTTAAAAATGATTTTTTAAAAAGAGCAAAGTAAAATTGAAGTGAGCAGATAAGGGAAATAATAAAGATGAGAATGGAAATCAATAAAATAGGAAACAGATGAACAATAGGGAAAATCATTGGAACCAAAAGCTGCTTTTTTAAGAAGATCAACAAAATCAATAATTCTCTAGGGCAGACTAATCAGGAAATATAGGGGGTAAAGACCCAAATCACCAATAGTAAGGTTAAGAGGAGACATTACTGTAGATTGGACAGACATGAAGAAGATAATAAGAAATTAGTTGGAACAACTTTATGTCAATAAATTTGAAAACTTCAATGAAATGTCCAAATTCCTTGAAAGACACAAACAATCTGTATTGGTTATTAATTTGCTGCCTCTCAGCTCCAAATTCACTCTTATAGACTATTCTGTGAAAATAGATCTGGACCCTGTAAATATTTTTTCTTTTGCCAAATGGCAATGAAGCTTTGCTGGTACAGGGCACTGGAGAGATATTTCAGGCTGACAACTCTTACAGTACTTGGCTTCCCCAGTGTTTGTACTTCCTCTAACGCTTAGTCCCCAGGGCGCACAGTGGCCAGCAGCACTTAGTGGCTAGCAACTTCCCCCAGCATCTGCTCCACACCCTAACACTGGATGGTTCTACAGCAGAGTGCCGCCAATCCCCACAATGCAGGTGGTTCCTCCAGTGTCCGGCTCCTGCAGTGCCCAGTGGCCAGTAACACCCAACAGCCCGGAGCTTCCCCCAACACCTGTTTTGAGTGCTCTTGTAGCAAAGTGCCTCTGCTAAGACACCTAGTGAAGACAGCTTTCTCCTGGCATCCTGAAGGATTGATTTCAGCAAGTTCTGCTGGTGAAGAGTGCAATGACCACCATTCCACACACCTGGCCATGCCTTCCCCAGAGAGGTCTGGATCTCAGTCCTAGGAGCAAGGGATGCGGCTTCTTTGGATGCTCTAGCTCAGCTTTAGGATTAAGAACTATTCCTTCTATCTGCCACTCATATACGCTATGTAAATCTCTGTACTTTTTATTAGCCAATCCTTTGTTATTGTAATCCCCTAGGTTAATTATTCGTGATATGAAACTTTTTTTTTAATAAGTTGCTGTGTGATGTCTTTCTCCTGTTTGGACCCAGGTTGATATACTACCAAAGCTAACTAAAGGAGAACTAGATAATCTAAATAGTACTATATCTATTAAAGAAATTGAAATAGTAGTTAAAATATTTTCTCTATAGAGTAAGAAGCAAGGTCCTCTGCTGAGTTTAAGAACTAAAAGAAATAGATGATTTCTTAAATTTAGGAACATTAGAATGGTACACACTTTTTGAATTCACAGTTTGTTTTGTACATTTCAGGTCAAAGTTATAAATGTGCTCTTCACACAGAATGTGTGCATTATACCTGTTAGGTGTGAATTAACTCAACCCCTCCTTCCCTCTCTCGCCTACTTGATTCCCATTGACTTATACCTCCCTATGTGCACTTAAATGTTGATCGACTAATAGAAATTCAGGTTTGAGAAGAAGAGAAGGAACAAGATTAGCGATAGACCTTACAAAGAGTGAAAGTTAGTGCTGAAATTGTAGTAAAAATTCAGGGCAGAGTTGAGGTCCTAAAAGAAGCTATTGATCATTAATTTATAGTGAAAGCCATCCCTGTTGGGCGGTGCCTAGGAACAGGGAAGAAGGCAGTGAATGGTTCATTGTCTCCAACTCCAGTTAGGGTATTGCCAGATCAGAGTTAGGGTACTCAAGTATATTGGCAAGAGGGTTAGAAAGATATAGAGGAAAGTAAAAAAAAAAGGAGAAACCAGGAGGTTGCAAACCATGTGACTAACTAGAATGAACATCTGGGTTCTATCTCATTTGTTCTAAAGTCTTATCTCCCCATAGAGTCAAGGTTGAGGGAAATTGACTTTGATGATGGCACATTCCACAGAAGACAGAGGAATGGGAGGGAAAAAGAAAGTTCATCTTCACATAAGAGCTGGCTCAGCAATGTTTTGGAATGGTTGCACAAGGACTCTGATTTTTATTTCTTCTGAATTTGTTTAGGAAAAAGAAGGGAATACCTTTCAATGGCACTCAGTCTGAAGAGAGTGCCTGTCACCTAGGGACAAGTTTGCCCATCTCCCTCCCAGCACCAACCAGTGGACCCCTAAGTCCTGTGGTTGGGGGGAAGAATTTCGGATAGTTTAGAGGGGATTCGGGGGTTATGAGAGGGAGATTGGTTAGAGGGTGCCAGGTTCCAGCAACTTGCTAAGTTTAATAAACCTTCTTGCCTGCAAAGTTCTGGCATAGAACCAGGGTGAGGGTCCATAAGAGAGAAGACCAGTCAAGGGACAAGGAAAGACTTTAATGGGGGAGGGGGAAGGAAAATAGAGACTGACCAGGTGTCAGGTCCCTCCCATACAGTTGCAAAAGGCTTTTATGAGCCTTATTGGAATAGCTGGAGTGGGGCAGCAAGCCTGGGGTGCCACCTGGGGCTCTTCTCTAGTGCAGCTCAGGATCCTGGGGTATCCTTAGGGTCAGGATATGAGTAAGGTGTTTCTAGGAGTTCTGGCTTGAGACATTCCAGGGGTCTGGAGAGAGGATTGCTGGTTTCTGACCTGATTTTCTAAAATGGCTGCACTCCTGTCAAGGATATAAGAATTCCTTTCCCACACTGCCTGCCTTTCCTGACTTCACTTTTGCTACTTTCCAATTTATTCTTCATGTTTTAGGGTATTTTCTTTCTTCCTTTGTTAATTTTTAATTGCACAAATAATACATGTAATAGGTTGATCGGAGGAACTCCAAAAAACAGAGCAAGCAACATTTTGAGCATAAGGCATCTTGGCCATTCAGTGACCTCTGCAGAAACCACCCCTTTCTGGGACCCAGCCAGAAGGAAGGAGGAACTAGGCAACACAATGTCTCCCTGGGGGCTAAATTGTAAAGGAACAGAATAGTCTTAGCAGGAAGCCAGCTGGAACTGTAGCTGGCAAAAGTCATTAATACACCAAAGTAACTGGAAAAAGAAGTGAACGCCGGTCACCTAGGGACAAGTTTGTCCACCTCCCTCCCAGCACCAAGTGGTGGATTACTAAATTCTATGGTTGGGGGGAAGAGTTTCAGATAGTTTAGGGAGGATTCAGTGAGTTATGAGAGGCAGATTGGATAGAGGGTATCAGTCTCCTGCAACTTGCTACCCTACCTAAAACCTCTAAGCCTTTCTTGCTCTTCAGGGTTAATGCCAATTGAAGCCCACGTTCACCGGGGCGCCATATAAATTTCAGCTGTTACTCTACTTCTGGCTTTGTGACATGATCGAATCAACCACTACTTTATAACATGAATGCCTTCCCCTTACCTTAGTCTCAACTGCAGGTAAGACTAAAGGCCTCTAGACCACCTGAAAACCCCAATCTTATGCTATTCCTAAAAAGTAATGCTGTTATTATTTGGGAAACTCTTATTCCAGAATTTCTCTGCATTTTTATGCATGTATACGTATATTTGTATGCATATATGTTATGCTATATTTATATATGCATATATGTATGTGAATATGCATTATGTAAATGCATATATGTATGTATGCATATGCATGTAAGTACATAAATATTAGTAGTGCCTTGGGGAGGAGGGAGAATAGGTACACGTACTTTCCTTAACAGTATCATACACTGTAATATAGTATTTAGACCTAAGCCTGATGCAGAGAAAAAGTGTTATAGAAAACCATGTCATGGAATAGGAAAACAAAAATATCTGAGTTTGAATCCCACTTAATAGCTCTATAACCTTGAACAAGCTATTGACCCTTGTTGCACCTCTGTTGTAATGCTGAGTTGCTAAGTAAATTAAACACAGATGTTCTTTTCTTTTCTTTCTTTTTTTTTTTTTTGTAGAGATAAGAGTCTCACTTTATCACCCTTGGTAGAGTGCTGTGTCATCGCAGCTCACAGCAACCTCGAACTCCTGGGCTTAGGCGATTCTCTGGCCTCAGCCTCCTGAGTAGCTGGGAGTACGGATGCCCCCCACAACACCCGGCTATTTTTTTTTTTTTTTGAGACAGAGCCTCAAGCTGTCACCCTGAGTAGAGTGCTGTGACATCACAGCTCACAGCAACCTCCAATTCCTGGACTCAAGCGAGTCTCTTGCCTCCCAAGTAACTACAGGCGCCTGCCACAGCACTTGACCATTTTTTGGTTGTCACCATCATGGTTGTTTGGCGGGCCTGGGCTGGATTCGAACCCGCCAGCTCAGGTGTACGTGGCTGGCGCCTTAGCCACTTGAGCCAAGGTTTTTTGTTGCAGTTTGGACGGGACTGGGTTTGAACCTGCCACCCTCAGTATATGGGGCCGGCGCCCTACCCACTGAGCCACAGGCACGGCCCCAACACCGATGTTCTTGAGTTACTTCTCTTTCTATCTGTATTCTTTTCTCTTTCAATCTCTCTTTCTCATAGATTTTATTCATCTCACTAAGGAGGCACTCCCCTTGTCTAGAAGAGCTTTTCTGGAAAATGGTGCACTGCTCAACACCACACATGGTCTATGTTTTTTAGCAATGTCCACTGATTGCCATAACCTAAGATACAAGATTCCTTCCTGCTTATGCTGGTCTTGAACTCTGGCCTAGCTCATGTCCAAGAGAGTAGGAATCTCAGTTCCTTTTACTTTGCTGCATTGTCCCCAAATGAAGTCTTGATCTAGCAACATGAAGTTGGGTGTCGTCGTCCTCCTTGCAGTCTTCCTCACCCTCAGCTAGAGCTCCACTTTGTAAGTCCAGGCAGAGACCAGCTCCACCTTCTTAGAACAAGAACCGAAGAGTGGGAAAGCCAGGGTTGGGAATGTGCAGTGCAGAGAGGGAATGGAAGGGGGGATGAGCGGTGTGGAAAATAGTCCCCGTAAGGAGACACTGGGGGCACGTCTGGACTCTCAGCACCATTCCCCGTGCCAGCTCCCTTCTGCGCCCACCTGTGTCCTCTCCCCCTTGGCCAAGACTGGCCTCTCCCTCTGCACTTTCCAGCCTCCAGCTTCTGCTCTGACTTTCCTCCGTCCACCATCTGCTTCCTCCCCAGCATCTCCAACCTTTTCTTTTCCTTTGCTTCTTTCCTTCTACCTAAAAACAGGTTGGTCTTCCCTTCCATGAGAAAACTTTTCCAAACCTTGCTTCTGTCTTCTGTCTCTTTCTTCCCAACGAGCAATCACTCCCGAGCCCTTACAGTGCAGATGCCGCCACCTCCATCACCATCGCTACAATCCCCACAACCCTCTACCCACTCCCACTCCATCCACTGGCACCGATGACTTTCTGGTTAACAATCCAATAATTTTCTTTAATCATCAACCTCCCTGATAGTGCTGTAGTATCTGTCATCCGTCGGGATTTTTTAACTCCTGAAACTCTATCCTCCCGTGGTTTCTCTAACTTTGTCTCTGCTCTTCATTGTGTCTCTGCTCTTCCATTGTTGTGCCTTTTGCTTCCTCTTCCTTCACTCTTTTTTTTTTTTCTGAGACAGAGCCTCAAGCTGTCACCCTGGATAGAGTGCTGTGGCATCACAGCTCACAGTAACCTCTAATTCCTGGGCTCAAGCGAGTCTCCTGCCTCCGCCTCCCAAGAAGCTGGGACTACAGGTGCCCGCCACAACGCCTGGCCATTTTTTGGTTGCAGCCGTCATTGTTCTTTGGCGGGCCTGGGCTGGATTCGAACTCCCCAGCTCAGGTGTACGTGGCTGGCACCTTAGCCTGTTGGAGCCACAGGCGCCAAGCCCTTTTACTTCACTCTTAATAACTAATGAGGAGCATCTTTTCATATGCTTATTGGCCACCTGTGCATCTTCTTTGGAGAAATGTGTACTTAAGTCCTTTCTCTTTTTAAAATTGAATTGTCTTTTTGTTGCTGAGTTGTAGGAATTCTTTATATATTCTGAATATACTGGACTTTTATCAGATTTACGATTTGTAAATATTTTCTCTCATTCTGTGGGTGGTCTTTTCATTGATCATGTCCTTTGACACGCAAAACTCTTTAATATGGGGGCGGTGCCTGAGGCTCAAAGGAGTAGGGTGCTGACCCACGTGGCCAAAAACTGCAAAAAAAAAAAAGTCTTTAATTTTGAATAAGTTAAATTTATCTGTGTTTTTCTTTTGTTGCGTCTGTTTCTGGCATCATATTTAAGAAGCCATTGTCTAATTCAAGGTCAAAAATATTTACACCTATGTGTCCTTCTAAGAGTGTAATAGTTTCAGCTCTTATATTTAGGTCTTTGATACATTTTGAATAGTGTGGGGTAGGAGTGGAGAGTGTGGGGTAGGGAGGAGAATTCAGTCCCAGCAGTACAAAGGGGTAAAGTGTGAGGGCCCAAAAAGGGGGCTCAAGCCAGGCTTAAATGTCAAAACACAGCCTGGGGACATCTACTCACCTCCTCCCAGGACAGAAAAATAATTTTCAGGATTGACCCCTCCCCTCCCTTGCACACTCCCTGTTACAGCCCAAACTGCAACTTCCCGTTGGCCTAGCTTTCCTACCGGCACAAAAGTTAATTCCATGCTGAAGCTTAAAATGGCGCCTGCTCCCGCGCCTGCACACAAAAGGTAGGCTCCCGTTCCCGCGCCCGCTCAACCAGCTAATAGCCGGAACTTCAAACCTGCCTATCAGCAAACGACACGCTCCCTTATATCCCGCCCCTTCCTCCCCCTACTCACTTGTAAGCTTTAAAAACTGGCTTCCTTCCGCCATTAAACAGACCTTGACAAGAAACCTGCTTGGTCTCGTTCTCTCTTTCTCGCCCATTCTCTTTCAGGCTCGGTCCCCCTCGTCCCCATGAATAACCGTGTCCCGCAGGACGGGACAGTGAAGAATGGCTTTTTTTCAGCAAAGATATCTGACTTAACTGGATAGTTCATACAAAGAAAAGGGAAACTTGGATCCTCTCTCACACCACACACAAAAAAATCTATTCCAAGTGGATCATGAACCTAAATGTGAAAGGGAAATCAATAAAACTTCTAGAAGATATTGTAAGATTTAGTTTCATGATCATGGGATAGAAAAAGATTTCTTAGATATTACAAAAACATCCCTGACTATAAACATCGATTAAATTGTATCTCATTAAAATTAGGGACTTTGCCCAGAGGCAGTGGCTCACACCTGTAATCCAAGCCCTCTGGAAGGCAGAGGTGGGTGGATTGCCAGAGCTCAGAAGTTCCAGACCAGCCTGAGCAAGAGTGAGACCCTGTCTCTAAAAAAATTGCCCGGCATTGTGGTGGGCTGAGCTCTCCTCCCTCCAGGCCTGGGAGCCCCAGACAGAACCTCAGCCCAAGGTGTTGAGGTGTGAACTGGCCCCCAATGAACCTGGTTTCCCAAAGCCACAAGGATGCCAGTCTCACTCCTCATGAACAAAATAAAGGGCATTTGCTTCTCCTGCAGGCTGCTGGTATTTCTTGCTCTTTACTACTGGGGCACGGAACGCGGTGGTCCCACTCTCAGTGCCCTGAAAGGCTTTGGTTGCACGTTCTCTTTAGTTCTGCTCACTCCTGCAGTGGACCCTACCATGTCCCCAGTAACCTTGCTGCTCCGTTCTCTGGACAGTTGGATCACAAGAACATCTGGGAGGCCCCTTAATAGGCTACGTCCCAAAATGTCACTCCCCTTTGTCCTCAGTCAGTTCCCAGATCAAACCTCCTCCCTCAGCAAGTGATTTGTTTTCCTGTCTTCATTTGTGACAATTAAAGTCTCAAACTTGATACTCGACTCCCAACCCAGTTACTTAAACAGAAGGCGATATTCCTTCTAAGCCAAAAGGGTACCAGTCACAATGGCTGCTCTTTGTCCTCAGGCCTCTCCAGCATAGCCTCAACCTTGCTGCCAAGGGAGAGATGGACGCTGGGCTTCTGCTCTTTTGGGATAACAGAAGGACCTACCATGTCTGACCACCAGCCCAAGAGCCAGGGAAGAAGAGCAAGCCCTGACATCCACATCCCTGATAGCCTGAATGCTTAGCCCTGCCAGGACACTGGACAGAAGGAGAGAAGGCAGCTATAGCCTTTATGAGAATCAGGAAAGATGCCACAACTTGGTTTTATGGTTCAATTCCAACAACTGAGGAATTATGGCACCAGGGCTTCCTAAATTATCCATCCTCCAGCTTTGGAAATATTTGTAAGCTTTAAAGAGCTAGAAATGCACTTAACTAAAAACTTAATTTTAATATCAATAAAGTACCAAATTATTCCTCAACCAAGGCTGGAAAGAATGTGGTTATAGCCTATAGCTTGCTCCCAAACACAGGTCCACACTGGTGTGAACGAAACACACTGGCTCATTCATTCATTCCACCAATATTTACACCTGGAAGGTGTTATTTTACCCTGGAACCTTCATGTCTCTTATTTTCATAACTGAAAAGCTGGAACTGATTTGAAATTTGATGAGTGCATCAAAGTGGACTGAGAACTAGAGAGAGGGTCAGTGGAGTTGAGGTGGCAGGTATCACTCAAAGAGCAGCTTGCTAGCATCCCTTGGTGGTATCTCAGATTCATGGGCCAACCTAAGATGTTTTGGAAGGGGGATGTATAGGTATATCAGAGAATCCCACAGATGAAGGAGGTCTCTCCCCAGCACAGAGTAGGGAATTGTCATCCCCCAGATCTATTGCACGAGATGGGATAAACTGATTTGAGGGATGATGTGCAGCAAGGGTTTTCCAACATCAGCATGCATAAGAATCACGGGCAAGGCTTGTTAAAATCCAGATTGCTGAGCACAACCCAGGCTTTCTGTTTTAGAAGGCCAAGTTTCTTTGAGATGCTCATGCTACTGGTTCATGGGACCCGTCTGAGCAGCACAGGGTACAGGATCGGGGTTCTCTTTCAGGCAGAGAGCACCAGTGGCCTGTGGGACTCAGTAGGCACCGGAAGGCACATACAATTGGTGGGAGGCTGGCTCTGTTTGTGATTGGGGATTTGATTATCTAGCCCCAGAGGAGACAACAAGAAAGAGTTTAGTGGCAAATGGCACCTTCTCATCTCCCAGGATGCTACAGCTTCTGGTCATGGGTATGTTTTCTCATGGATAAAACAGTACTGTGTGCCTTCAAGGTCAAGATGGGAAAAGTCCCGGGAAAACAGATGAAGGCCTCTGGAGGCCAGGGTACTTCAACCCTGTCTCTTGTCTTTCTGTCTCTCTCTGAGCACCAGAAGGGAGGGGGATGCAGAGATGTATAAGAGAGCCAGGAGCCAGTCCCTTCAAGGCACTCCAGGTTCTTGGAAAACTTCGTTTTTTAGCTGTACCAAGCCCTAGAACTTGTCCAAGTGTGCCTTAGGAATTTATGCTGAAATGTGCACAGGAGATGATCTTGTCTGATAGGACGAAAGTGCAGCAACACTGCGTGTGGCCACTTCTGCCAAATCTCTATTCGATACCTGAGTATAAGAGGGAGGATGAGTCCCTGCTGGCCTTTGCCATAGTAGAAGGGACTCCACTGACTCTCTGCTCACTGAAGTCTGAGTGTCATGAGGAGAAAACTAGTTCATAGCAAAGACCAGGAATTTCTGGAAAGTGTAAGGATAATCTGTATTGTAGGAAGAGCACCTCTTTGTCCCTGTGAATGATTGATGAATCTTAGACTCCTCAGGGACCATTCCCAAATATCATCTTTATTCTTTTTTTTTTTTTTTTGAATTTTAATGTATTATGATCTTTATTTACAACTTTATTGGCAAAAAAAAAAAGGGAAAACTTTTAAACAGTTTAACACAGGGCGTTGTAGCTGATTCTGTCAGATAAAAGAAATTCCATTTTAAAGGTTCATCTAATTGCCCAAAGACATACAACACTGAATCTGCATATGCAGTTTCCTTTTATAAAGTACAGTGCTCTTCTTTTAAACATATAAATACAAAGGAAATTAAACCACTCATTAAAAACTATGTCAAATAAAGGGTAATTTAAATGTAAATTTATGTTGTTTCTGGGAATAACACATGCCCAATGAAAACCAAAGGCTGGAAAAGCAGTTACACTTCCTACTTGAGTGGACAGTTACAACAATCAATCATTTTCTGAATAACCATTGTATTTTCAGTTTATCGTGAACTACTCTGAACTGACTATGAGATGCAGCCAAAGTGAAGAGAAGACGTAAGGAGAATATTCCTTTTTGGGGGGAGGAGGCTAATCCCTCCAGAATCAGCATGGGAAATAAACACCCCGTTCATTATAGGCAGAAAAAAATTAATGTAGTCAATTTCAAATCCTGCTGAGTTGACTTAATCTTTTTCAGTGACTTGTTTGGTGTCATTCTTCTAAATCAAGTGTGTTTAATTCTTCTTCTAGTTCATCCAAATCTTCCTCAGTGAAAAGATTTTCATCAACAGGAATGGCATCAATGGCTCCATTTTCCTGTCCCCCAAATTCATTGTCCTCTTCCAAGTCACTTCTTTCACCGTTTTCAGCCCTACCTCCAGAGGCTTCACTTAATTTATTTTCATCTTTATCTGAAGCATATGTGCTGAATCTTTCAAGACTGGCTACAGTAATACCTGTTTCATCTACATCTCTTGGGATATAAAAGCTTAAATCTATGTCATTTACACTTACTGAATCATCAACCTCATCACCACCTGTTCCCTGGGTGTACCGGGTGTCATCCACTTCCTCATCATCATCATTGACCAGCTCAGGACGAAATTCAAACACTTCTTGGCCACTGATCACTAATGTTTTCCCTGCTTTGAAGTCTGCTTTCCTTCTTTCCATATCCTGTTCAAGTTTATCAATTTTCTCTTGTCTTTTCCATTTCTTCCATGCAAGAAAAGATTCTAGAGTGATTTTGGTAACATTTGGACCTAGGGCAGAACGCTCTCTTTCAATGAGATCTTCTAATGAAATTTCATCTTCTTTTTCTTCTTTCTTTTTATCTTTTTTCAACACAAATCCAGGAGGAAGTGCATGACGATACATGCAAATATCACCCCCTCCAGGGCATACCCAAACCCAGCCATATTTGTTGTTTTCAATAGCTTCAAGGAAATGCTTGCATACTATTTGAGTTTTTGGTTTTTTCTTTTCCGCCTCACCGTGCTTCTTGTT
>CAUYON010080020.1:0-21650 GCA_963573935.1 Arctocebus calabarensis
CCCCAGTACCCTGCTAAGATGCACCGTAGGTGTGATCCCACCAATTGCCCTCCCTCCACCCATACTCCCCCCTCCCCTCCCCTCCCTTTCCCCTTTCCCTGTATTCCTATGCTATAATTGGGTTTTAGCCTTCATATGAAATAGATAAACTGTTGGCTAGACTAACTAGCAATAAAATAGTAAAATATCTAGCAACCTCAATCAGAAATGGTAAAGGGGAAATAACACCTGATGCCATAGATAAATAAGAGTTTATCTATGAACACTACCAGAATCTTTACAATGTGAAAAGAAATTTTACAATGTGAAGGAAAGTGGATCAATATTTGGAATCACACCCTCTCCCTAGAGTTAGCCCAGATGAAATAGATCTCCTGAACAGATCAATTTCAAGCACTGAGATCAAAGAAAAAATAAAAAAAATAAAATCTCCCAACAAAAACAACAACAAAAAAATGCTCTGGTCTGGATGTATTCACACCAGAATTCCATTAAACCTTCAAAGAAGAGCTTATTCCTATACTGTAGAAATTATTGCAAAAAAAAAAAAAATGAAAGAGAAAGGATTCTTCTCCACCACGTTCTATGAATCAAACATCACCATGATACCAAAACCAGGAAAAGACACAACTAAGAAGGAGAATTTCAGAACAATTTCACTAATGAATATAAATGCAAAAAATTTCAACAAAACTTTATTCAATACATTACAGATTATCATCAAAACAGTCATACATCCTCCCCCCTCCCCTCCCCTTTGGGTGGTGGGAGGGCAATTGGAGGGAACACACCTACCGTGCATCTTAGCAGGGTACTGGTGAAATTTATTAAAGGTAGAGTATCAATGTCATTATATAGTGATCAAGAAAATGCCATGAAGGCTATCTGTAACAGTACGATCAAAATATTTCTGATTGTATATGAAGCACGTGTGCCCTATGATTGCACCAATGTACATAATTGTGATTCAATAAAATTATTTTAAAAAGTCTGCATTTAGTGTTTTCTTTTAATTCTGTTTGATCTTTTGTAGTTTCTTTTCACAGACACTCACTAAGAAGCTATGGTTGCATTCAGATCATTCCGAGTCTGGAGGCTGTTAAATTGGTCCCTGGTCATGGGGGAAGTTCAGGGTGTTCCTCTATGTGAGGGGCAGAAAAAAAGTCTCCCAAGTCTCTGTCTGGTTCAGCAATTCCATTAAACCTGGGTGTACAATACCATGGGGAAAACTCACAACTGGGAGATAGGATAGTTAACTCATCAGCAAACATTTCTGAGCTCCTAGTAGGTTTCTGGCACCATTCTAGATGCTCAGGATTTGGAGAACTGAAATAAAGTCCCAGCCTGGGTACCTAGCTTATTCCATAGTTCTGTTCAAGTGTATGATGATTACTTCACAGTCCTCTGAGAATTCTGTAAAGATGGTGAATGGGCAACCATTCTGAGTGAGAACAGTGTGGTTTTAAGTTCCTACTAACAACAATAACAACAGTAATAACAACAGCAATAAACTGAGTGGCTCCCGTATCCCAGAACAAGGGGAACATTAACTTTCCTCCTCTCTTCCTCACAGCAGCCTTTCCTTCCCTGCATAGGAGGAACGGAGGCACAGATAGTCAAGCAGCCAGTGGGTGGCAGAGTCAGGGCACAAGCTCAAGCCTCATCCCCAAACCTGCTACAGAGTCGTGAAGGGTCATGAAATCTGGTGAGCTGAACACTTACTCTTCCTCCGCAGTAGCCATTTTACCTTTTTTGCTCGGTGACTGCTAGCAGCCTTGTGACAATTAACAATTTTCTAGGAAATTTCTCACTCTTGTGCAAGCCTGCTATACTGACCTGCAAGAGTAAGCTATTTCCTTCCAGAAACTCTCAGCTATTAGCTAGGCGTCCTTCCCTCTACCAAAGCAGCTTTGCTTTCATCCAGAAAGGACCATCTCATAGGAAAGGCAGGATTTAAAGGAAAGATTCTTTAAGCAGTTATTATGTGTCAGGCACTTGTTTAATAAAACAAATGTTTAAATGTATTTCATTTATCACTTATAGCAATCTCAAAAGAGAATATTGATGTTCAGAACAGACGAGGGATGCACTCAAAGCTGTGCGGAAAATAGCTGTAGAGCTGGGGTTCGAATTGTGCCAAGCCCTGCCTCTTACACCTGCCTATGCTGCCTCTGAAAAGAGCATCTATGTTGCATCTTGTTTGTTCAAAATATATATATATATTTTTGTAGAGACAGAGTCTCACTTTATCGCCCTGGGTAGAGCGCCGTGGCCACACTGCTCACAGCAACCTCCAACTCCGCTTAGGTGATTCTCTTGCCTCAGCCTCCCTCGTAGCTGGGACTATAGGAGCCCGCCACAACACCTGGCTATTTTTCTGTTTTGCAGTTCGGCCGAGGTTTGAACCCGCCACCTTCGGTATATGGGGCCGGCGCCGTAATTGCTGAGCTACAGGTGCCACCCTGTTCAAAATATTTTTGTGATTTAAATCTGTGAAAAGTGCCACCACGGCAACAACACAGTGCAGGTTACTAGTCAGATGTCACCTCCACATGACAGAAAACTTTCCTCGGAGTAGACAAACTTCCTCCACCCTCACCTCCTGCTGCTTTACTTTTCTTCATACCACTTGCCACCATCTGAGAAAACAAAGGGTTATTTATTGTTTGTCTTGCCTACTGGAATATGCCCTTGTAGAGGGCTTGCACCTTGTCTGACTTGTTAATTTTTATGTCCTTTGTGCCTAGAATAATGCCTATAATAAATAAAAAACACTTTTAAATGAAAGATTTAGAACAGGTTTTTAAGGACAGAGTAGATAGAAAGACTGTGACCTATTGGTAGCACACAATTTATATCATTTATTCTGGAAAACATCTTTTGGTGCAAAAAAGGTGGTAGTTTGTACTAAATAGCTTTTTCTAAATAGTTAAACATGATTACCAACTTAAAAATTTCTCTCCAATGTGAAGCTTCACCTAGGAATCCACTGACATTATATGTTTTATGTATTAGGCATTTTAATTGCCACTGTTGCAACTGTTTATTCATTTCGATGTGAGAAATGTAAATGTATCTGTCTTTAATATTATTAGCTTTCAGATCCCTTGGGGCAAAGCAGATGTGTTAATTCACCTTATGGAGCTATAAGGAAGAGATCAGGTAGAAAGAGTGATGTGGAAAAATAAAAAGAGGGCGGCGCCTGTGGCTCACCGAGTAGGGCGCTGGCCCCATATACCAAGGGTGGCCAGTTCAAACCTGGCCCTGGCCGAACTGCAAAACAGAAAAATAGCCAGGTGTTGTGGCGAGCGCCTGTAGTCCCAGCACTCGGGAGGCTGGGGCAAGAGAATCACCTAAGCCCAGGATTTGGAGATTGCTGTGAGCTTTGTGACGCCATGGCACTCTACCCAGGGCAACAAAGTGAGACTCTGTTGCTACAAAAAAAAAAAAAAAGAAAGAAAGAAAAAGAAGAGGGCCAACTAAATTATAGCAATCTAAAAAGTGTTAATTTTACCTATAGAAAGAACTACACAAATTAATCCTTGTTGAAAGTCAAAATTCTAATTTTGTGTGATATCTATTGAAAAAAAATAACCTAGAAATAAAATCCATGGAAACTACACAGTACAATTTGGCATCTGATATATCCCAAAACTACACCTATGACTGAACAGTGGCATGTTTTGTAATTGAATAAGGTTTTTATTAATTAATTTATTTATTTTTTGTGGTGATGGGGGCTTATCTCCCTTCTATGGACCTCCTTACTATAAATGAACTGGACAAGTATTGGATCAGGTTTTGTGGGGTTGAACTTTAACAATTCTCTTTAAATTTCAAGATTTGGAAAAAACAATTCTTCGTTTTGTATGGAACCAGAAAAAAACCTCGTATAGCCAAGGCGGTTCTTAGTAATCAAAACAAAGTTGGAGGCATCAGCTTACTAGACTTTAGGTTGTACTACAAGGCCATAATGATTTAAACAGCATGATATTAGAACAAAATAGAGACATAGATATCTGGAACCGAATAGAAAACCATGAGATGAAAGTAACATCTTAAAAGCACCAGATCTTTGATGAAAAAAACAAGAACATACACTGGCGGCTCGGCACCTGTGGCTCAGCAGGCTAAGGCACCAGCAACGTACACCTGAGCTGGCGGGTTCAAATCCAGCCCGGGCCCTCCAAACAACAATGACGGCTACAACCAAAAAATGGCCGGGTGTTGTGGCGGGCGCCTGTAGTCCCAGCTACTTGGGAGGCGGAGGCAAGAGACTCACTCGAGCCCAGAAATTGGAGTTTGCTGTGAGCTGTGGTGCCATGGCACTCTCTCCAGGGTGACAGCTTGAGGCTCTGTCTCAAAAAAAAAAAAAAAAAGAACATACACTGGGGAAATGAATCCCTGTTCAATAAATGATGCTTGGAGAACTGGATAACCACAGGTAAAAGACTGAAACTGGACCCACACCTTTCACCCCTCACAAAAATTGATTCAAGATGGATAAAAGATTTAAATCTAAGGCATGAAGCAATAAAAATCCCTAAAGAAAATATGGGGAAAACACTTGAAGATATCAGCCTGGGGAAAGTGTTTATGAAGAAGAACTCAGTGGCAATTGCAACAACAACAAAAATAAACAAATGGACTTAATTAAACTGAATAGCTTCTGTACAGCTAAGGAGACAACAACCAAAGCAAATAGAAAACCTTCAGAATGGGAAAAGGTATTTGCGTATTATGTATCAGACAAAAGCTTGATAACTAGGATCTATAGATAAGTCAAATTAATCAACGAAACAAATGCCAACAGTCCCATATATCATCAGGCAAAAGACATGAATAGAGCTTTCTCTAAAGAAGACAGACGAATGGCTAACAAACATATGAAAAGATACTAATCATTCCTAATTATCAGAGAAATGCAAATCAAAACCACCTTGAGATATCACCTAACCCCAGTGAGGATGGCCCACATCATAAAGTCTCAAAACTGCAGATGCTGGCATGCATATGGAGAGAATAGAACACTTTTACATTGCAGGTGGGACTGCAAAGTGATACAACCTTTTTGGAAGGAAGAAGGAGAATCCTCAAAGAACTCAAATTAAAACTTCTATTTGATCTTGTGATCCCATTACTGGGCATCTACCCAGAAGAAAAAAAAAATACTTTTATCATAAGGACATTTGGGCAGGAGACTGTTTATCATAGCTCAATTTATAATCACCAACATGTGGAAACAACCTAATGTCGCCAATCCAGGAATGGATTAACAAACTGTGGTATATGTATGCTATGGAATACTATTCAGCCATTAAAAGAGATGGAGACTTCACATCTTTCGTATTAACCTGGATTAGGGTGAAATACATCTTACTAAAGCATCATAAGAATGGAGAAGTAGCCAGCTCAGCGGAGCTGGTGAACCTGCTGCCTCCTCCTTGGCAGTGTCGGTGCTGCGGCAGCCAGGTGAAGAACCAGTGGGCTTGATGACTGGCAAGGAGGGGGACCTCCAACTCCCACAGGAGGCTCTAATAGCCAAAAAGGCCTGACAACTGCTGAGGAGTCACCTGTGCCTTGGTGTCTTCTTCACTTTGCACTTGGGACTAAATGTGGAACCCCAATCCCTATGCCTAGGTCAGTTTCATGTGAATTTCCTGGGCCTCAATTCCATGAATGGACTTTGTCCATTCATTGATGCATTCATTCACTTTGCCCTAGAGGGGCCTGTGTTCGTTCATTGATACATTCATTCACCTTCCAAAAAAATTAATTAATTAATTAAAAAAAAAAAAGAAATTCCCAGGTCTTATCTCATACCACTGAGACACTAAAAGCCCGAGTGGAGACTAATATACAATTCACAATCAGTTAACCTACTCAAAAACTACTCTACCTCCCTCTTGGAAGATTTTTTAAAGTAAATATTTATTTATTTATTTCAGAATGTTAGGGTATATAGATGTTTTGTTTACGTGCTTTGTTTTTGTACAGACTGTGTCAAAGTTGTACATGTAAGTGTGCAGTTCACCCAGATAGTGTGCACTGTGACCAATAGTTGTGATTTACCCATCCCTTCCTTCTCCTCTTCCCCAGCTTGATTTTCATTGATATTTACTTCCATATGTGCATTTAAGTGTTGATCAATTAGTTCCAATTTGAAAAAAAAAAAAAAAAGAATGGAGAAGTAAAAATCCAGTGTACTCAATTCTAATATGAAGGTAGTAGATGTTCTAATGCAATGAGGGAGTGGGAGAGGGGAGGACGGAGGGGAATGAAGGCGTGGGGAGAGGGGAGGACAGAGGGGAATGAGGGGGTCACGGTATATGGTACACCTCTTGAGGGCAGGACACAGTTATAAGAGGGACTTTACCTAACAAATGCAATCAGTGTAACCTTACTCTTTGTACCCTCAATGAATCCCAAACAATAATAAAAAAAAATTTCAAATAATAATCACATTTAGCACTTTTGGGTGGTGCCTGTGGCTCAGAGAAGTAGGGCACAGGTCCCAGATGCCAGAGGTGGTGGGTTCAAACCCAACCCCGGCCAAAAACTGCAAAAAAACCCAAAAATCGCTTTTATACTAGTTTTTACTTTACAATCTGTATAAGAGGGCATTTTTGGAAAAGAGCTTTTTCTTGTTAACCTTGATCAGATTGAATGTATAAAAAAAAAAAACCCAAAAAATTCTCTTTAAAGAAAATGAGTACAGATTATAATTATAAAATTAGGTATGAAAATGAATATTTAGAATGAGAAAAACACAAATTGTAAGCTTTTTAAAGATAATTAATACCACAAATATATAAATGCCACAAAAATATGCAAAATACAGATAAATATCAGTATCCTTATCAACTATTTGGCATAGCTTTTTCCCCTATGTTTTTTTGGTTGACTATTCTCATTTCCTTATATGGCAATGATTTTTTAATACCATATTTTACATTAGCCTCAAGCATGATTAACCCATGTTAGTTTTTTTATTATTTATCATTGATCGGATTGCACAAAACATGAGACTTTCCACACAGATGTAACCCTGTCACGTGGCTGCAGGTGTGTGTTCATAAACACAGGGATTCTTGTGATATCCATTAAAAAAAAGGTCTCATGCATTTTTAATTGTGTGTGCTGCATTATCTAGCATATTCCTGAAAGGGAACCCTGTTGTCTTTGACTAGACCTCAGTATGAAATAAATCCTCCACTGACAACTTTATATTTTAGGGGACGGAAAGTCCTTTTTTGTTTTTTCCTTAGAATAGTTGCTGGCTCTGAACATTGCAGCCTTTATTTCTCCTCCACTACCCCAGTAATACAATGTCAGCACCTTGGAATGGGTCTGGCCTTGGTCTACCAGGTGATTTGGCACAACACTCAGGAGGAGAAGGCCTGGAAGTGATTCATTCCTTCACGGGAGCAGCTGGCAACAATCGCACACAAATGTAATTCAAACCACTTAAATATATTCCCCTAAACCCAGAATGAACAAGTCCTTGACTCATTTTCTCCTTAGCTGGATTCCAGATGTGCACATGGCTGCTCCCATACCACATGAAGGGGAAGTTGGAGTTGACAACAATCTTAACAAATTTGGTTTTCAGCATTTTACTTGGGCAGATTTTATTAAGGCATATGAAGGTGTGAACATATGCTGGTGTCCCTCCAGGGCCTTGGAAGGAATTCTGGAAGTGAGGGTCCACGAGGTTTCTGCTTCATCAGCCTCCTACTGAATTGTTGTCTGGTAATCATCTGAATCCACTATCCTTCAGTGGTGCTGGCCTGTAGCTTTTCTTTGGTTGACAAAGCACATTTGTACCCTGCTTCTCATTCTTCCTGCTCTTCAAACGAGTGTCTCCTTGATACTTGCGTCTCAGCTCAGAGGCTTTTCTTCCTTTTTTGTTTTTTAATTTCAGGTTAATGTGAGGGTACAAACAACTAGGTTACAAGTTTACATCTGTTAGGTAGAGTCTCTCGTTCAGTTGTGTCCCACAACTAAGAGGTGTGCCACACACCCTTACATTGTGCCCGTTAAGTGGGAGCACACCAATCTCCTCCTCTCCTCCCCACTCCCCTGTCCCTCGTTCCTTCTTCTCCCAACTTGAATTGAGTTTTCTCCTATGTGGGCATGTATTAGATTGTGTCTACTGGCTTCATATTAGTATCAAGGTCATTGGATACTTGCTTTTCCATTCTTGTGATACTTTACTAAGAAGAATGTGTTTCAACTCCATCCAGGTTAATATGAAAGATGTAAAGTCTCCATCTTTTTAAAGGCTGAATAGTATTCCATAGTATACATGAAGTCTTTTTGTTTTTTGAGACAAGACAGAATCTCACTTTGTCACCCTTGGTAGAGTCCTGTGGCGTCACAGCTCACAGCAACCTCAAACTCCTGGGCTCAAACGATTCTCTTGCCTCAGCCTCCCAAGTAGCTGGGACTACAGGTGCCTGCCGCCATGCCTGGCTATTTTTAGAGACAAGGTCTCATTCTGGCTCAGGCTGGTCTCAAACCTGAAAGCTCAGGCAATCCACCTGCCTCAGCCTCCCAAGTCTTGGGATTACACGTGTGACCCACTGCGCCCCTAAGTCTTAATACGCAGTGCCTTAGAATGTCACTGTGTTTTGTGATAGAGTTTTTAAAGGGGCAATTAAGTTAAAATGAGGTGGCTGGGACTGACCCTGATCCCACAAGATTGGTGCCCTAAAAAGGAGGAGATGAAGGCATTGACAGGCAGAGAGGGTGCGGTCATCTACAAGCCAAGGAAAGAGGCCTCAGAAGCAACCACTCCGCTGACAGATTGACATTAGACTACCAACCTCCAGAATGAGAGAATAAATTTCTGTTGCTAGACCACCAATCTGAAGACGTTGTTATAGATCCCTAGCACAGTAACATGCTTCTTCATGCATTCAGGTTGAGCAAGGCAACAACTCTGGGCTTTCTATATGAGTGAGATGCTGGTGAACATCCATCAGCTGTATGAACGTCCATGAACTCCACCACCAGCAGCAGCAGGGATGGTTTCTCCCCAAGCCTCATTCAGCCTCCAAGTGACAGAGGCATGCAGAGAGCAGAGCAAACAAATGCTTTGGGGAGTGCCTGAGGGCATCCTCTTTCACCCTGCTCATTCTCTCCCCCACTGGAATGCGTGCACCACCACCACCTGCTCCAACAGCATTTCACAGAGGGGCGTGCATTCCAGGAAACCACACAAGGCTGCCAGTTGGCCCCGGCCCTGGTAGGCCAGCAGATGATGAATTAGTGATTCTCTCATAGTCAAAAAGTTGCATAATTGTTAAAAGTGGGTTCATAGATGCTTATCCATCATGTTGATGATCATGATCTATACATGTATATTTCAGCTCTTGGGATAAAGTTCTGTTACCTGCAATTAATTCCAACCAGCATATTCCCTCCAGAGGTTAACAACCATCATTTTAAAAGGTCTCATTGTCTTTGGGATTTTAATTTCTTTCCATATAAATAATCTTATGTTTCAGTGTCAAGTCACCTTTTAAAGGGGGAAAGTAAAATGCTACAACAACAAAATACATTGCTTCAGAGCTCTGAATTTTAACACTGTGAAGAATGTAATTTAGTGGCAGTCCTGGACAATCGTAATAACTCATGGAAAAAATGGTTTTGTGTGTTTAAATCTCATTTTCAGCAATTCACTGACAGTACATTTTCCCTTAAAAATTATCTTTGCTCTTTCTGATGTTTCAGACAATTCAATATTAAAATGTAAAACACGCAATATTTAATAGTGAAAACATAAAGTAGCAAAACTATGGTCAGTAAACATGAATCAATGCTGTCTCTTCATTCTTGGCCATTATAGACAAATATCCCTTCTATCTTTTGGAAAAATTAAATGCTTAAAACTATTTTTAAAAAATGTTTACTGATCTCCATCTTCATTATCCTAAAATATACACATTCCTTTCGGTTATTTATAAAATAGGCTTTTTGAAAATGAAACTTTTAATAGATATAGATCCTAAAGAGACTTTAATCCATGTGGTTTTCATTTGGTTAGTCATTCAAACTGAACTCATGTAAATACATCAGATAATGTTGCCAGATGACTCCTAGGTTTTTTGTTTGTTTGTTTGTTTTAAAGACATTTTAACAAGTGGGAAGGTTTGGTGGCCCAAAAGGAAATGATGACTTAGACTTGGGTTAGATATGGAGATCATGGTGGATCATTATAGGTTTGTCTATTCTAAATTTCACATACTTTTCAAATACTTTTGTTGTAATGCTTTAATTTTCTCCAAAAATACATTATTATTTCATTCAGAATGCTGAGGCCTTTGAATAATTAGGAAGTGATCATAGGACATTTGCTCAAAATGGAAAGTACTGATTTTTTTGTGTGTGAAAAATTGAATTAGAAAAATAAAAAAGAGGCACAAGCCCGGCACACACACTCAATGTAAAACTACTAGACAGTGAATCATTCCTAATGGGACATTTTTGTTTCAGAATGTGGCCTCCCAGTTCATGTTAGGCCCCAAAATCTTACAGTGCTGTCAAAATGGAAAAGGGTAGAATAGATATTATTTGCTCAACAAATAATATTAAGTGAGTGAATGAATGAACGGTGATATAAAACTGAGTATCTGATACTTTAAGAAATCACTTAAGTGGCAGACAATAGAGTTATTCCTGGAAGACAATTGTCCAAATTCCTTTAGTCATTTTTTCTTTAGAAAATAAGATTTTTTGCTTTTGCTTTTATTCTTAAAGCCCAAATTAAAAAAAGGGCAGACTGATGTTCTCTTTGATCATTTCTCTGCTCATCTCCCAGTTTCATGGTGTTGGGATTTGATTTAACTGTCCTTAAAGATGACTAAATTAGCCTGTTACTGTTTCATAGGTACTGAAAAAAGACATGAGACTTTTGTGTCAGAGACAAAGAACTTTATTACTCATGGCATTGCAAGCAGCAGGAAGATCAGCATGTTTTTATCATTTCAACTTGCCCCAAGCTCCAAGGGGTGACACAATATGACCCAAATGGGTGGTACACAGACAGTGTGTTTCTACACACCAAAGGAACTCCAAGCTTAGCGGAGCTACTTTCAAATATAATTTTTAGCAAATTTTCTCTTTGTCTCACTTGGAGATGTTACCTCTTCTGCAAAGATAACCCTGAGAAATGGCTCAGGAAAAGAGGCATTAGGACCTCCTTATGTTCTGGCACACCAGAAAGACATATAGAAGTACTAGAATGGGGGGGAAAGCCTGTGGCCTTCTAAGTCCTTAAGTAAGGCCTTTTGACTGAATCTAAATTTTACAGAATAAATCCTTTCATTTTTATTAATTTTTTTCATCTTTTATTTATAAATGAATGTATTTTAAATATCAAAGAATAAAATAGTTTTCAATGAACTAATCGTCCCAGATTGACAGGTACATTTAGAACATTAGTAAGCCATAAAGGCTACATGGATGGTGGCTATGTTCATGATTTAGTTCTAACTTTCCCTACCTGGCTGGCACCACTACCATGTGAAGCTGGTTGGTGAGGGTTTATAGGGCGGAGTTTTTGACAATGGTACACTGTTTCTGTTTGAAGTGGAATTTGTGAATAGTTCCACAGTTTATAGTTTTCATTGTGTCTGCTTAATAGCCCATCATGTCAAAGAAGACCAAGAGAATACTGAAGGAATAAAACAGATTTCCAAATGAGGATTGGGAATTGCAATATTATCTTGTTTCTGCTCAAGATGATAGAGTTTGCTTGTTCTATGACGCTGCACTATCAATGTTAAAGAAATTCAATGCTCATCAGCATTATAACCCTCATAAAGACCACAAATATTTCAAATTAGAGGGAGAGGCAAAACGGTGCATTGCAGAAATTGAAAGATGAAAAGCAAAGACAATTCTTTCAAGCAGCAATAAGACCTGGGAATAACGCCACTGAAGCAAATTAAAAAGTAGCTTGTATTCCCAGGAAAAAGCGAAGCCACTCAGTGATACAGAAATTGTGAAAGAATGCTTTGTCCAAGTTGTTAGATGCTTAGACTCAGATAATGTTTCAAAGTACAAACAACTGTCTTTTGTAAGGAGAACCACAGCTGATTGGCAGTGTGAATTAACCTTCAACTTAACAGAAAGACTTCATGCAACACTTCAACAGGAAAATATACACTACATAATTGTATTGGATGAATCAACTGATGTTGCTGACTCAGTGCAGGTTTTATATTTCATTCAGGTCATAATAGAAGATTTTCTTTGCTATGAAGAGTTCCTGGCTTTGGGCACTCTGGTGAACAGAACACAGGGAATAGATATCTTCAACAAATTTTAAGATAAAGATCAGAAATTGGACCGAATATGGTAAATTTAGTGAGTGTATATACAGATGATGCACCTTCCATGACAGGATAACATAAAGGATTTATTGCACAGGTAAAGAAAGTATTAACAGATCCAGATTCTCTCATTTTCTTTCAGTGTATCTTTCATTAACAAAATCTGGAGGCAGGATAGCAACATTTAAGAATAGGTGCTCTGGGCATTTGGGTGTCGCTGGGTGGCCAGGTCCCCAAGTTGGGAGGGGCAGAAAGCAGAACCCCCATCATGAGCCAGAGGAGCCTATTCCCAATGTTGAGAAAGTGGAGATGAACTGTGCATGAGGCCTAACTGAAGTGGTCAACGTGGTCTCCCCCCTCCCTAGTCCCCAGAAACTCATCATGGCGATGCCCTGATGGGCGGGTGGTGGAGGCCACGGGGTGAGGGGGGAGTGCTGCGCTATGAGACTTTCATCAGTGACGTGCTACAGCAGGACCTGAGAAAGGTGCTGGACCATCCAGACCAGGTATATGAGCAGCTGGCCAAATACCTTTGACTGAGAAATATTATTGAATGACTCCAGGAAGCTAAACACTCGGAATTATATATGCAGGTGGATTTGGGCTGTAACTTCTTCATTGACACAGTGGTCCCAGATACTGCATGAATCTATGTGGCCCTGGGATATGGTTTTTTCCTGGAATTGACACTGACAGAAGCCCTCAAGTTTATTGATCGTTAGAGTTCTCTCCTCACAGAGCTCAGCGACAACCTCACCAAGGACTCCTGAATCTGAAAGCCCATATCCACATGTTGCTAGAGGGACTTAGAGAACTACAAGGCCTGCAGAATTTCCCAGGGAAGCCTCACCATTGACTTCTTTCCTCCATTCTCTGACATGAAAGACTCTGAATGCCTTTGGAAAAAAAAAAAAGAATAGATGCTCTGAATTCAGGCAGATGAAAGTTCAAATCTTGACTCTACCATTTAGGATCAAAGGCTTAATTAATTACCAATAAAAGAGAGGTGCTAATAACTTCCTGGCATGTTTACTTTGAGGATAAATACAAAACTATATATCCAGTTCCTAACACAGAGTAAATCTTCAATTATTGTGAAATTCTCTAGTTCTATTTAGAGGAACTAGTTGGATGGGAAAAGCTATTCTTTGAATGTAGCAGTTAGGTACGTATTGGCTGTAAGTAATGATAAACTTGTCCTAATGATAAATGTCCTGAGGATAAATGATAAAGCAGTTTAAACAAATATGAGTTGTTTTTCTTGCACAATAAGAGGACTAGAGGTAAACAGCTGTTGGCATTGACTTATTCAGGGCTGGAGTCTCTGCAGTAATCCTAGACTTTGCCTCATAGTCACAACAGGGCTGCCCCACTACCAACCAGCCTCCAGTATCACATTTACATTTAAGTCAAAGTTGAAGGCCATTAGGCATAAGAGAAAGGTAATGGTTTAGCCAATTATCCTGAGATGGAGAACATAGGAGAAGAAAGGGAATGTGAGGAGAAATTAACCAACTTGGTTTTGAGTAGATGGAGTTTTAGGTTTCGGTGATAAATTCCCACATGAATATAAGTTTCAGACCTGCTGCAGTGGCTCATGCCCATAATCCCAGCACTTTGGGAGATTGAGGTCGGAGGATTACTTGAGGCCAGGAGTTCAAGACCAGCCCAGGCAACATGGTGAAGCCTCCTCTCTACAAAAAATATTTAAAAAATTAACTGGGCATGGTGACAAGTGCCTGTAGTCCCAGCTATTCAAGAGGCAGAGGCAGGAGGATCACATCAGCCCAGGAGTTTGCAATTACATAGAGCTGTGATTGCACTATTGTACTCCAGCCTCTGGGACAGAGTGAGACCCTGTCTCTAAAAAAAATAAATAAATAAGAAGGAGGTTTAGTTAGCAGTTGGATATATTGGGCTGAAGCTTTAGAAAGATACCTAAATTGAGGGGATGATTGGATGCTGCAGCGGGCATGAGACAACCCATGGGAAAGGGCCACAACCCTAATGAGCATTGACATTTAATGGGTGAGAAGAGGCAGAGAACCTGCCACAAGAGAGAAAAGAGGAGTAGCTAGAGGGGCAAAAGGAAAGCCTAGAGCAGCGGGTCTCTACCTGGGGTCGTAGGAACTGTATTAAAGGGAGGTTGAGAACCACTGGCCTAGAGCTTGTTGGATCCTGGAAATCCAAGGGAGAAACAATTTAAGGGGCTTGCCATTAACATCAAGGGCTACACAGAAACAGGGAGATCCTAAGTGTCCCCCCCTGGAGCTTTTCTCTTGTGGGGACAGAAGCTAGACAGGAGTGGGTTGAAGAGGAGAAATGACATGAGAAACCTGGGTGAACAAATGCAGAAGTTCTTTTCTTTTCCATTTGTTCATGGAGTTAATTTGTGATGTCACTTGTAATTTTTTGTTTTTAAAGAAAGACTTTGGGAAAGTCAATTCACATTTCTGAAGGATCAAACTTGGGATGAGTTTGTGGCCCTTGTGACCTTCAAAGCGTCTCCTCCAATGCGACAGTGTCTGATTTCATTGTTCTCCTTAGTCCAGGGATGAGAGACAGACAAAGTTACTTGATACCTTGGGCTTTGCGGAAGGATGGGCTGTGTAAATGTTTACTGTATGGCAGGTCCTTGAACAATGTTGTTTATGCAACATTGTTTTGTCAGAAGCTTGATGAGAAAAGAAAATCAGCTCCTGGTGAAACCACTGTCTATGGAGTTTGGACCCTCTCTCCATGTCTGCATGGGTTTTCTCCAGGTCCTCCAGTCTCCTCCCACTTCCCAAAGAGGTGCACGTAAGTGGTGGGTGTAAATGGGGAGAGAGAGAGAGAGAGAGAGAGAGAGAGAGAAACCCTGAGATAGGTTGGTGTCCTGTCCCGTCAGTCTGGTTTCCTGAGTGCTGGGGGAGGCTCTGACTGCCCACAACCCTGAACTGTAATAAATGGGTGGGAAATGAAACAAATGAATGGATACAAATTATCTAAAATAAAAATATGTAAAGTCTATGATAATCATACAAATGTACAATAGGACCGCACTCTGGGAGGTGCCCCTTACAATTATCTCTTTGCAACTATTTATTCCTTGGTTGAACACTTCACACAACAGGGATCACTCCCTAAGTCACCAAAAATTAGGTAAATGAAATCTTACTTGTTTCTTTAGTCTTTCTTAAATATACGCATAGCTCATGTTCATGTCAATGTTTAATATTAGAAATATCTTAGTCTTTATTTTGAAGTTTGATGATGTACTTGTGACTAGAAATAAAGGCTATTAAACTTTAATTAAAGTTTAAAGGAACTTAACTCTTGTTTATAATTAATTAGTGTATGGCAAACTTGGTTCCATTATTCCTCATTTTGCTTAAAGCTGCAGTTTTCAAGAACCCATAGACGACAGTAAGTGAGGAATTACTGTATAGAGCTTCCCCCAACGGACACAGGCAACCTGCCTGGAATCATTTTTGTCTGATACTGTAAGTAAGTAACTAACTCTCCCAGGCTCTTCTTTATTTAGTGTGTTTTTATGTTGATGAATGTTATGGAAAATAAAAATGTTCCATTTGTGCATTTTTGGTGTTGTATTCAGGGACTTAAAACACTAAAATATTTTGGAACATGTAAAACCCACTTTCATAGTGGACCACCCAGATTCACAGCATATGATGAGATTCTATAAAAATAAGATACTTGTAGGTGACATTGTGCACAGATGACTATTAGATTCAGATCTAAAATCAGCAGGAAGGGAGAGAACGGAATACTTATTTAAATTTCAAATACCCCAAACCACGCAACAGATGTCATAATAAGAGTTAGTTTCCAGGAGAAGATTCCCATTCTCATTCATTCTCTGTCTCACTCCCTTCCTCCTCCTTTTCCTCTGTCTCCTCCCTTCTGTGTATCATCGTTTAGAAAAGTGTTTTTCAGAGTGGAGGTTTTAAACAACAAATGTTTATGCTTTCTTTTATTTCCTCTTCTTATGGGATTAATTCTGCAGGCTGCAGATGGGAAAATAATAATTTAACCTACTTTAATTCCCTTTTGTCTATTTCCTTCAACAATTCTGAAAACATTTCTTTGAGTGAATTTAGTCCTCTAGGAGTTGAATTCTCAGAGCTCGTATTTTGGGATGTCACTCCTGGCATAAAGACTAAAACCTTCACGTGTCCTGTATTATTTATAGAATCATTAAACGTAAGTTTTCCAATCATACTTTCTTTTTTTAAAGAGTTCTGGAATGTAATCTGTTAGTACCAGAGAACTTTGGCTCTCCCCGCCGTCCCCCGCCCCCTTCTTGTCCCAAGAGGGGACTTTCTCCCAGCGACAGGCTGCTTTCCTTTCCCTGAAGGTGGGCTGAGCAAAGGAGCGTGACGCAAGAGTGGGCTGTGTCCTGGATGGCAGCGAGCGCCTCTGTCTCCTTGGGAATTATTCCATTAGCGGAGAAAATTGGCGGCGGCGGCTCTGCGCTCCCGGGTCCCGCGTCCTCGGCGGCGCCCGGAGCCCACTGCACATCCTCAGCGCCTCCCAAGTCGGGCTGTCATCTGTCTCTCAGGCTCTTCATGCTGCCCAACTAAAAGGAAAACATGGGCACCGGGGATTTTATCTGCATTTCCATGACTGGAGGGGCTCCCTGGGGGTTCAGACTGCAAGGTGGCAAGGAGCAGAAGCAACCCTTACAAGTTGCAAAGGTAGGACCCTGACAAAGGAGGTGTTACCCTTGCCCTGTGCTGGGGAGCAGCCCGGAAAGCAACCTGTTGCTAGTTTTTTCAAGTTCTAATGCAGAAGTTTAGACAGGAGTTTGATTTGTGTGCTGGCGTCGAATTTTTCTAGGATGTGCCTTGTTTTCTAAGAAACATTGGAGAGTAATGTGTACCAATTATTATGT
This sequence comes from Arctocebus calabarensis, assembly GCA_963573935.1. NCBI lineage: Eukaryota > Metazoa > Chordata > Mammalia > Primates > Lorisidae > Arctocebus > Arctocebus calabarensis. Next base: position 17,236 of record CAUYON010080020.1, read on the forward strand.
AATTAATTTGCAATTTATGGAGGAAAAAGAGTGCCGTATTTATCAGCCGAAAGAAAACGCCTAGTTAATCACGTTCTTCTGACGACCAGCAGGACAGTGGGGAAGGTTTCTTGTAGGCAACATTAGAACGTTCAGTTGAGTTACTGTTTTATGTCGCTTTACTTAGCTCTGGCAGAGGAGTAACGCTCAACTCAGCGTAACCACTTGGCTAGGCTATTCTGGGGATACTTATAAAGTGTTAGTGACATTTATGCAGCATTCATAAAAAGGTCAATTTGGGGCAATAATCTTTAAAGTATGATCTATTTAAAAGAATTCTCTTTTAAGGACTTGACATATAATTACAAAAATCCAAGTACTGGATTCCTTCATGTGTACTCATCCAGTAAAGAACTCAGAATAATTTCAAAGATATTCAAAATACAATGTAACTAAGAGGTAGCATGGTAATGCACCTAATTACTACTTAAACTGTTTTGCGTTTTTGTTGCTATTTTACACTACCAGTTTGCTCAAGGGGATCTGCTATTGTGTATTGTGTAGCTACCATTCAATTACAATAAATTTTAAAAGACATGAAGCTAAGCAAATTTGATCTGATTTTAATACTCACTTGCAAACTGTGGTATTGTATGAAAGAAACCATCAGAGCATGGGATTAATTTTCTATTTTGTACTTACATTAAAAATGGATCTAGATTATTATGGAATATATGGACTACTGCTTTTGTATTTGTTCTTTCTTTCTGGCTTTTACTTTCAAAAAAAAAATATGTTTGGGCTGCGCCTGTGGCTCATCGAGTAGGGCGCCGGCCTCATATGCCGAAGGTGGCGGGTTCAAACCTGGCCTTGGCCGAACTGCAAAACAGAAAGAAAAGAAAAAAAATATGTTTGGTGTTGAAGAAAGGAGTTTCTTTGAAATTTTCTGCTCCCAGGCACCAGAAAGTGCTTTCATAATGTGATGGTGGAATCCTGCCACCTAGTGAAAACTGCAAACATCAAGAAGGAATCATGACACAAGAGATGAAAAGGGGAGTTTTATAACTGGAAGTTCCTCAGAGCTCTCCAGTTCAACCCATTACATTTAGATAAGGAAACAGCCCAGAAAGGTTAAGTAACTTGCCTCAAGTCTTCAGTTTGGAACTGGCAGAGTGATCAAAGGATCAGAAAGGTGGTTCCATTAGGTGTCTTCAGGAGTCAATAGCGAGTAATGACACATTAAAATCAGAATGCCTGGTTCAGTGTATATATAATTCATGACACTGAAGCAGGTTTGCTTTGAGTCCAGAATAGCAGTTGGCTGGCTCCAGTTACTGAGATTTGGGTTCTAATTCCAGCTCTCTGATCTAACTTGCAATCTGGCCTTAGGCAAATCTCTGAGCCTTCCTGTCTCATCTGCTGTCTATGTGTGTTTATGGGGTGTGTGTGTGTGTGTGTGTGTGTGTGAGAGAGAGAGAGAGAGAGAGAGAGAGAGAGAGAGCGAGAGAGAGAGAGAGAGAGAGAGAGAGAGAGAGAGAGAGAGCGAGAGAGAGAGAGAGAGCGAGCGAGAGAGAGAGAGAGAGAGAGAGAGAGATTTTGAGTGAGGTTAAAAAAAAGAGAAATAAGGAAGAAATTGGACTATAGAATCTGTGAAGTTCTCAAGTATTCTATGATCCTAACAGCATACAATTTTAGAATCAACCCTTTGTCTACTAATTGAAATGTAGTGACAGAAGTGGCCAAAAGTTGTGATTTTCTGGAGACTCTTTGCAGCCAAGCCTGAAGAACAGAGTGGGTAGTGTGGGTGTCTTGGGAGTTCTGGATGTGCTGATTTCAAAGTGGAACCACCTCGTGGTGATTTGTTGAAGAACTGAAGCAAATTGCTAAGGAAAGGTGCCGTGGAGGCATTTCTCTGCTGGTGGCATCTTTACTGCCAGGATTCAGTGAAGCTGTTAGGCTGTTTGAGGGTCACAAAATCAAGTCCCACATCCCCCCATTCATATTTCCTAAAACATCCAGGCAATATTATTTGTGATTTTTTAAAGATCATTATTAAAGCATACAGATGTTGGCTTTAATTTTCTACTTTATAGTGCTATAGAGTTATACATTTAGAAATATAATTATGAAAGCATCTTGTGTGTGTGCATGAGAGAGTCAGACACCATAGCTTTATAAACTACCTTTTTGTCTATATGCTTAAACTAAAGAGGCTTCTAAAGAAAATATAAGCTCTAAGTTACTGCAGTAATGTCCATTTTGTTGGTCTCTCTTTTTTTTAGTCGAAGCTATTATATTCCATTTCTTAGACTAGCATTGTTTGTTCTAGAACACTGTTGGAGCAAAGCGCTTGTCATTTTCTATTGTTTTTCAAGGCCATGAATGCACTAGGATGGCTGTACTTCATTTAAAATATTAAGTCAATTCCATTCTATTAATGGTCTCACATTGAGTTCAAGGGGAAGTGAATGTTGCTTGGGCATAGACTTTCTCTTCTTGCGAGGACTGGTGACAGCTTAATAGGATGAGTCACCTGCAAGTCGGAGGATGCAAGGAAAGGGGCTGAAGGGTGAGACAGTATGGTTCTGTCAAACAAAGTATTCACAGTTTTGAAGAACATGTCAAAGATTAACTTACGAATTGAAGAAAAGAAATGGTTCAGAAAAATAATTCATCCAGTATTGAATCATGCCCCTCAAAATGGGAATTCCATAAAGCAGAATTTGTTATTCTGTAGACAATACCAAATTTTGGCTTGTGAAATATTAATATTTAAATATTTAGATTTTCCATAATTCAGTCCTGAATACAAAACCTACCAGTTTAATATAGCATAAGGACTACTCTCATCTTATTAAATACCCTTCTAGTGACTTGGTTAGTAACTTTTGAGATATGTTCAAATATTCTTAGCACTTGATTAGCTGATTAAACTGTACACAAATCCCAAAGTTTAGAGATAACCAATAGGAATTTTCGTTTTTGTTTTTGTTTTTTTGGCCAGGGCTGGTTTTGAACCTGCCGCCTCTGGCATATGGGGCCAGCACCCTACTTCTTTGAGTCACAGGAGCTGCCCAACTAATAGGAATATTAATAACCAAAATTTTTCATGGACTTTGACGCTCAATGCCAGAAAATTCTGTTTTGTTTCAAAAAATAAACTGAATTTTTAAATGGCCCAAATAATCAGTAACATAAGTCTGCTTTTTTAATGTTTATATATCTTTTAACTTGTATTCTAAATATATGTGATGGGAAGCAAATATATCTAATGCTCAGTCATAGGATAATACTCTCCAAAGTATATTTTCAAGAGATCATGCCCGAAGTTTACCCAGACAAAAAAACCCACGGTGTGTGTTCTAATGGCTTTATAAAAAGACTGTTAGTATTTTTACTTCACAGAACTCTTTAGGACATGCACTTCCATGGTTACGTCTTTGGACATACTCTTGGCAAATCTCTTTGGGAAATCATATAAAGAAATGGGGAGAAATTCTTGTTTTGCAAACAAATCCTATATGCAATTAAAAAGTTACTCACATTTTAAAAATAATGAACAGAGAAGTGCACAGATTGTTGACTCTTTACACATTTTAACAAAGTTGGAAAGTTTGCTTCCCACCTATGTATCACCATAGTGGTTATTCTTCCATTGAATTTTAATTCAGAATTTCAAATATTTATTTATTAAAATTCAGATGACATTATTATCATTCATGAGACAGGAATGGATTTAACAATTCTTATCTATTACTGTATATGCACTTTTTCTCTCTTTCTTTTCTTTCTTGGAGACAAAGTCAGTAGAGTGATGTAGTGTCATTGCTCACAGAAACCTCAAATTTCTGGGCTCAAGCGATCTTTTTGCCTTAGCCTCCTAAGTAGCTAGGACTGCAGGTGCTCACCATCATACCCAGCTAGTACATTCACTCTTTAAAATTTTGAATAAAAATGTATTGTTTAGGCAATACACTTCAAATATGTAATTGTTATCTTTAGTGCTATTGTGAGGTTCCTGAACTGTTTCAAATAGTATAGTTCCAGAAACATAGGTATTTCTAAAGAGGAGAAAATATTTTAATTTATATTTGAATTTGCATATTTGAGAATAAGTTCTTTTTATCGATCTAGTGATATCTAATGATATCTTTATTAGAAAATATGCCCAATCACTTAATTTTTTTTTATTATTGATCCTTTTTTAGAAATTTTAATGACAGGTCTATTTTTTATAGATGTCAGTGTGGGCTAGGTAAATCTATTAGACAAGTGTTATAAAAAGTTCCTATTTTGCTGTTGGTGGGAATGCAAACTAGTACATTCCTTTTGGAAAGATATTTGGAGAATACTTAGAGATCTAAAAATAGATCTGCCATTCGATCCTATAATTCCTTTATTGGGTATATATCCTGAAGACCAAAAATCACATCATA